>JAQQZZ010001769.1:0-11988 GCA_030265115.1 Mopalia vespertina
AAATTGTGCGGTCGTAGCAAGACAAATTACAGCTGTATAAATACATCGGGACTATGCTTTGATGTCATTCAGCTGTATATCAATCCAGTTCTCTGTTTAAAGATATGTCACCTAATCAAACAAACAAATTATAAAGATACTAACAGCTTTAATCATTTTCAAATGAATAAAATTGTTCAATATTACGTTGACCTACATAACATAACACATTTTCAAAGTTTTATGCACCTGGCTTTTTGTAAAAGTAGAGCCCCTTCGTCACTTCCTGGTAAGACAGTAATGCTGCAAATTTATCCCAAAGTTCCCAGTCTGCGTTAAAAAGGTAGATGGTACTTGATGGTTACAATTTTATTTTATTTGGAGACGCGACCTTGACCGCAGGAAATCGCCAGGAATAAAATGGAACTCTTAAACTCGTTTGGGACAGGTGAAACATGATTCCAGCTCAATTTTTGATGAAAAAAAAAGGGAATCGACGTTAAGTTTTAAAAAATGACAATGTCATTAGAAATTGGATATGTTAAATTCCACAGGCAAGGAAAACAAATTTGTTTAGCTTGCTTTATTGTTAGCCGATTTTGCGAAACGGGATTTCCCATCTTCACTTCCATAATAGCCAGTTAGCACACAGACTGTCAGCTGGTAGGCCTTCCGCGAGCCATGTGTCTATCAGCTGGATACAAGTGTCAGTGGTCAGCTGGATACAAGTGTCAGTGGTCAGCTGGATACAAGTGTCAGTGGTCAACTGGACATTAAACATCACGTAAACAACTGCAGTGATACACACGCCACCGCTGTAAAACGTAACATGATACAGACATATTAAAATCGTCTGCAAAAAGTGCGATACGCAGAACAAACAGACGGTTTATAAATGTTCAGAACACAATTACATAACATTGAAACTTGTTCATGTTACCGATTGCCTCAGGTCCAATTTAGTTTATTTTATTATTCGTACTAACACCTGTTATAGGCTTTTATCTCGTTGGTATTGAAGTCAATCAATCATTAACCGGAAACCGGAAACAATTTAAGTTAAAAGAAAAATTTAAGTCGTTGTATTGACCTCATTTAAATACAAAAAACATAACCCATGTCTGTCAACAGCTATCAGGACATTACGTTTTCTTCTGCAGATGTCAAAGCTATCCAAAGTCTGTGTACAGAACTCCTAAATCTGCACGTTTTGGTAAATCGATCATCAATGTCTAGTATATCAACAACGTTGGATAAATAGTTTACAACCACATTATATGACATGATGGAGACGTGGGGGTGTTTTAAAACATAGGCCTACCACTTGTAGGGGACCGAGTTGTGTTTGACAGGAGCAGGAATAGATATCCCCCACGTACCGTATGCACAGTACACTATTACATACAGCATGTCTATTTATTTGAATTTCCACCGATACGTTGACACATTATAGTATTGTGACACCTACAAAACCCAATTGTCTAAGTCAGCTGCAGCGCCACTACTACCATCCGCTCTACCGTATTGATAGATTTGCAACATTGTAACAGCCTGAGGCCGGAGTCGAAAGCATCTGACTGGGCGAACGGGCTGACACCTGGACCTTTGAAATCGGCTATTTGACCGGCGCCAATTATCCTAAAACATAAGAATTAAAAAATGGTTGAAATGATACGAAGTTTATTGAAGCCAGTTGGCAGTACAAAATGCGGAAAAAAATAATATATATATATAATATAATTATCTTATAATTTACGAAAAAACTGCCCAGGTAGACCAGCAGGAAGTCTAGCCAGGAAGTAATGGACTTGCATGCTTTGATTAGAAGCCCTCGATATACGTAACAATGGATTGATTTTATGTATTAAAAGAAGATCGGTTGCCACTATAATTGATACTTGAAGTCAAATCTGTGATCCATTATATATCTCATTATGAATCAAATGGATAGCAAAAAGCCATTGTTCAGTGGGAACAGAATACAGGAGCATATGGAAGAAATCACCCTCGACGCCATTGGCAAGAAATCCAGACAAGAAAGAACAAAGACAAAATGCAAGATAAAAATACCACAAACGGATCTTCGTGTTGGTCAAATCATAAATGCCTCGTCTTATTAGGCAGTGCAATCTATGATCTACGGCATCCGCGAAAGCAACAGATCATTGATGTTTATGTTTAAGCGAACCTGTTGTAAACTCAAAGCCGATTTTTTTTCTCAGATCTCAGTTTAAGAATACAAGACAACCAACAGAGTAATAAAGTTGGTGTAAGTGTTGATACAGTCAACTACCACAGCTCAGGTATGTTCTCAGGTCGTTTTTGAGCACCCTGGAGGGGAGGTAACTTTACAGCAGGCTGCCGTGTTGAAGTCTCACTGTTAGCCGTGAGTAGTCACCATTTTGAGCATCTCCTGCAGGGCATTGCTTGCATCAGCTAGCGTGTTGTGAGATTGGAATCCCTTCATACTCCTGACTAAGCAAGAGACCAACGTGTCCTCCCCTTGTATTTTCTTCCCTCTTATTTTAACCGGATGAAAGAGTTTATTCTGACGACCGCGCGGAATCCTATGCTCTCGAATCTCACGTGGCATCTCGTTTAGTTTGAAGTATGACGGAATTCCGACTGCTTGGTATTTTTTAATCATCCGAGTATAATTTTTTGTTACGCCAAGTAAACATATTTTGATCGCAAAGCAATATCCTTACTCCTGTCTTTGGTTGTTTTCAGCTATTGTAAAACGACATAGTTTAACTGTGTCAGGAGATCAGAATAAAAGGAACATATAGGAAAAACTTCCAGGTAAATTTAAACCCGAGTTAAAAATGGGTGTAAAATATATGTTACCAAATGGAGAGAACAGCCCAAACCACAGGACCCACGCGTTTTCAAATGAATCTGAATAAAACCATGTTCATACTGTACATCTCATTTAAATAATAGACTCTTCATGTAAACCAATGAAAAAACAGTTATAATTATACCTTCGTAGCATTTCACATCCAGCCATTCCTGACACTTCTGACATCAGATTTTCTTCATACTCAGACTTGTTTGCCCCGTGAAAAATATTGAGGCTCGAGAAGTAGGAGTTTACTGAAAAATAATATCACAGAAACCATTAAAGCATACAATTAGAAATTAAATTTCATTTAATTCATCAATACCGAATATAGAGGGTTTGCATTTATACACATGTATACATCGTAGCATTTAAATTAGCGAAATATAAATTACGGAAATTCCCTGGAATAAAGGCAATAAATTAAAATTACATTGTCCCCTATCCAGAGCTGTAGTCTTTCAACTTACATTTTGGAGATAACAATTTTACAAAAAAAACAATACAACTGGCATAAATTACTCCATACAGTACTGTTAGTGCTGCAACACAGGTAGTGATTGGACTGTTTATTTAGGAAAAACACCGTAGCGAAATAAAGAAGGGAATTGTACTAAAAATAGTTTTCAGCATATGACATCATTCAATTTCACAAAGAGCGCATCGTATCTTAATGGTTTAACATCAGATAGTGTTAAAGCTATTACTTCGAGGCGCGTTATTTACATATTTTGAACTTTATTTATTTATCATAAATATGGATGTTAAGAAAAGGACATGACTCAAAACAATAACGCTGCGAATATTTTACTATGTCGCGTATTACAATAGTTCTATTTGAAAAATTCCGTTAATGATCAATTCAGTTTACAGTTATTACATTCAGATATGGATTAGAAAAAGGGAGATAACTCTGTAAAGTGCCACCCAATGATGCCATTATTTCTATAGGATTTCTAAGGGAAACAAGATATGCATTCAGTTCAAAATTTGTAGATCTATCTGCTAATGTTTTTCCGACATCCGGTTAACGACAGTGTCTCACAAAACACCAATTAAAATGCAAAAAGTCTTCTTATTACAGAGCAGTAAATGTTATATTTCAATAAGGTTAACAATAGCAAAACAGTGCACATAATTTAAAATTTGCGGATTCGGGATAGTTTTATTCTCCAGATATTGTGTCACCAGTAGCAAAAGACATGCAGGCGTACGGACAGGATTGATGACAGCAATGCCCCTAGGTAAATTATTCGCCAGGGAGGAAAAAGTTGTCCAAGATGGAGATTGGGGTGAAGTGGTTACCTCCGTAATGGAAAAATGCTGTCAAAATGCACCCACATCCCGTCGTTTTCAAACTGTTTGACATGTTTGACGTTTACCTGTAATTCGACAAGCCTCTACCATCATATAGGCAAACTCTCGGTGTAAGTCGTTATTTTCCGGTGTTGACATGTGACAGTGGTACGACATCAAATAATTAGCTAACAGCATTCCTATATCCAGTGCTGCCGGTCCTACGTAAGCGAACTCTGTGTCCAGTACCTTCAAAACAAGCGTTTAAACGTCACAGCAGTGTTACTGTATTTGAAAAAATAGCAACAGTAACTCCGAAAAGAGATAAATGATACATATTGAAGTTTTATTTGACAAACAAGTATCACTTGCTTATGTACATTTCATGGGTGGTCCTCATCGTTTGACGTTGACGTTTATGTATGTTAACTCTGTTCACCAATCACGATTTTTCCTTCCTTTTTAAATTCTTTTCTAAACTGCCATGATAATATCAATTGAAAAAAACTGATCCGATTTCAAGTATACTACTGCTCTGAGAGCACCAGGGGCCAGTTGCTCGAAATAGTATTAGCAACTAACACCAGATTAAATCACTAATACCAGGTTAGAGATAGACTTTCAACATGGTGTGACGTCATCTAATAGAGGATTAAATTTAATAGCTCCATCCAACCACCCGTTGAATAGAAGGAGTTAATAGTGTTTATCCAGCCGTTGAAATTCTATAGAATCCGGTCGGATAAATTGGCAGGAAACTGAAACTTTCTATCGGTGTGCCCTTCTGCCGCCACATGTAATGGATTGGGTTTGTTACAGATTTGCAAAATAGGAGAACTTTGATTTATTTACCTAGTAGTAATTTAGGGAACATATATAGGGTGTGAAGAACTGAATACTAAACAATCGGACTAAATCAGCTGGTAAACAGATTTAGACCCAATGTGGGGAAATGAGAGGGATATAAATGTTACGCAGGATGATCATACACCCATGCAATGTATCATCGAATTGTCAGTCCTTCAGAGTTCAGTTGCTGGACACCAGCTTCAAATCACTAATAGCCGATTAAACATAGACCTTCAGCATGGTGTCTTTACTTAAACCTCGAGACAAAGTAACTTTCCAATATTATAGAAACGCTTCACATCTTGGTTGTACATTATTGTTGGAGTACACCGCCGTAATATAAGGGAAATATCCTTAAGCACGGCGTAAGACACCAATCAATCGATCAGCTTGGCGTGGCGTCGTCTAACAGCGGTTTGCATTTAATCGCGTTTCGAGCAACCGGCCCCAGGAATTTAAGGCGGACAGCCTTTGAATTTTTTAAGTGCAAATCTTTTGCCTTTCCATGCGGTTTCTGTCATGCTGATCTTGTCAACCGACTGCCCTCGTATGCCGAAGACTGAAGACTGCTGCAGCCCTGTATGAAGAACCGACGACTGAATAATCAGATTAAGTCAGCTGGCCAACAGATTTAGATCCAAGGAGGGTAAGTGAAAGGGGGGTGTATAAATGAGAACCACTGATGTGGCGTCTTACTGCCCTTTGCCGTTACACTGTTTTCGGAGTTTTATAGCATCGAAGAACATTAAGAAACACAAATGGAAAAGCATTTTTATCAAAATTGAGTTCTTATTACATTTGAGGACCTATATTCGGTCCTCAAAATGGTTTGTATCAATCCCCTGATAGGTGTGTGTATATAAAAGAATGTTGGTATAAACGCATGCGTCTTATCTCGCTTAGCAAAAGGGGATACTAGTATTGTACTTTGAAGTTTGACTACCGGCACCACAACTAAAGCTCGAGTGAAAGAGATATAACCCATGAGACGGAAGGCAATAGGTGCATGGATTACCCTTTGAACCGTTAACAAAAGCAACATTCTGCTATTCAAACTTCACTGTGCAATATTCTATTTACTATTTGTATCGAAGATAAATTCGCAAATCAAACAATTATTTCGATATTTCTATGACCATTTCAAACACGGCAAATTTGGAACTGCAAGGCGTCTTACTGCGTCATGTTTGACAGACTTTTGCTTCTCGAGATTGTTTGCCGTCACAGTGTTTTCTGAGTTTTATAGCATCAAAGAACATTAAGAAACACAAATGCAAAAGCATTTAAAGATATGTAAAGCAGTAAGATTAAAACCATCCTTTAGAACCAAAAGCACTGGGTTTGTTTACCTTGACTGATGTTCCTTTAACCATGACTGAACTAGTGTGCATATCTCCATGTACCAGGCATTCCTTCTTCTCCAAGAATAACGACTTCATCTCTCTCACAGTTGACAGGGCGTTTGGGTCATTGTATAGAGTGGGTAAAAGGTTCTTTATCGAGTCAGGGTTTCTGTTTGTATCATCATCCGCTATGAATGGTCGCGTGAAAACGAACTCTTCTGTAAGTTTAAGAAGATCCGGAGTCCTCTCGGGGGGAAAAGAAAATCAATAAATTATCTTACTAAAGATACAGCTTTATTCGTACTGTGGTCCGCTTCAAAACGTTTGGCGCAATATATATGAAGCGACATGCAGTGAACGTGTCCAACAGTATATATGAGCAATCAAGATATGGAAATGTGAATTTTGTAACGCATTTAGCCGCAGTTGCCAACATACATAACTTTATGACCTAAATTGTATCCATTGAGTTTGTGCAGCGTTTCCATGTATATTCCAAAATATGCTTGAAAACGATGTCAGAATAGACATCGAAACGCTGTATCCTAAAAAAAAAGAATTTTTAACCCAGACAGTAAGAAATCGAATTTCGCATTTAGGCAACTACGTTTCTTCCTTTTACAATGCATACATGTATCTCACGTTACACTATAAACTTTGTTCTGATACGAACATATCATATATCGATCAAATGGAGAGCTATTAGGAGATTTACTGGTTGCTGATTGTCGACAAAGTATAGAAATTCCCCAGAAAGCTCCCTCCCAACCCTCCGCTTAAAAATGGCGGACAAATTACTATAAAAATCATCAGTGCCGTGACAAACTTACTGAAAACACAGACAGCATTTTTTGCTAAACACTTACTGGAAGGTTTTATCCATGTTTCGTAGTTGAGCTGATGACAGTTTTGATGCGTGCGTACTGCCGTGTACTGACGCCAGAAAACTTCCCAGCTGTCGCGCAATGTCTAGATGGAAGTGGCCCCGAATAATTTCTTTTCTGAGGTCATTATAACCGTCCAGATATTCCATACACACTGTATACAAATGAAAAACAATATCCATATATCGAGTTTTGCAATAGTCCTATTTAACAAATTGTGCAATGTTGGCCATATTATCTATACTCGACCCTGATATTAGATGGAATGTAATGCCCTCAGTCATTGCAAGAAGTCGAAGATGTATTCAAAGTTCAAGAAAATCGGTTAATTTATTTGTAAGAGATTGTGTATGGCAAATACAGACTACAATTCTGTGAAATAATACAAAGACGCCCACATTTTAGTTGCAGAATTTGGTGAAATCCCATCCCATCTGTTCTTGTAATAGGAGGAAGCTTATTCCAAGTTTCAAACCCATTGGTGAATTTGTGTTCACAGGACATGTAGCTGTGAATATTGTACAATAACTCAATGGGAGTTATCTTTTCTAAGATTGTTGGTGAAATGCAATCCCCTCCGTTGTCTAAATAGGAGAAAGCTATAATTTAAGTGAGTAGCTAATACGAAAACTATTTATAGTAGCGGGGAACAAAATGAGTTTTTACAGAGTTGCTTCCCTTAGACCATACAGAAAAGTAAGATCAGTTTACATCCGAACGTGGTAAAACGCGGGTCTTACTGATGCATTTGTGTGTGTGGGGGGAGGGTTGGGGGATGTTTGTTTTTTTGGCACTGTAGTAGAAATATGATTGGTCGCTTCCAATAGCGAACCGGTGTAACTTTAAGCTTATATATATGATAAATTGTCACAAATGAATATGCTTTCCGCTCCATTGGTCTTACCAAAAACAAATCAGTTTAGACAGAATTGTCATCAGGTTCTTATCATCTAAGTGTTTGAGAAAACGAAAAACTTCAAAGTCAGAAGTAGACACATTAATGAGTTTTGTATTTTTCACCTGCAATTTCAATACCAGTTGATGGATATTAGGCCTACTAAGGCTAAGCTTTCAGAAACCGTATACCGTATAACATATTTCCGACAAAGTTTCTTCAAGATGCCTTTTGTGGCAAGAATAAAAAACATATATTACTTGAATTGTTTTCCTCGTCGAAGTAAAACGGTTTGGGTACTGAGCCGGGGGCAAGTTTATCAAACTCAACTAGAGCCCTGTATTCCGTCCGTAACCGCTGCTCACAAAGTGGAAACGAAGGACCCATAATCTGTCAAAACATACCGTTGAAATTTTTTGAATGGTTTGCGTGAACAGAAAGCACAGTATTAAGCGCCAAATAAAATTATGATAATTATTATCTAAATGCGAGATTATGATTAAGATACCGGTCTAACAACAGGATCTATATTGATAAAGCGAAACCCTCACTCACGTTGGGCACAATAGGAAGCGTCAGCCCATCCCACCGATGTGGTGTGAGAACAATCTTATTTATGGCCACGATGGCCACGACAGCTAGCAGTGATAGAAGCAATCTTCTAGAATACCGGTACATCTTACGAACAATTAATCTTTAGATTTACCAAAATTGAACCAAATTATGATTTGACAGCTCTTTGGTGTAATGAAAACGCGATGTTTTTTAAATACAAGCTCTAATGAAATAGATGAAAAGGGAAATACTTAATATTTGCCAGGTAAAATTTAGTTTTTATTAAATTTGAGACTATATTCGGTCCTCAAAACGGTTTATATCAATCCCCTGACAGCTATGTGTATATAAAATTATGTTGGTATAAACGCATGCGTCTTATCTCGCTTAGCAAAAGGGGATACTAGTATTGTACTTTGAAGTTTGACTACCGGCACCACAACTAAAGCTCGAGTGAAAGAGATATAACCCATGAGACGGAAGGCAATAGGTGCATGGATTACCCTTTGAACCGTTAACAAAAGCAACATTCTGCTATTCAAACTTCACTGTGCAATATTCTATTTACTATTTGTATCGAAGATAAATTCGCAAATCAAACAATTATTTCGTTGTTTCTAAGACAATTCCAAATACGGTAACTTTGGAACTGCAAGGCGTTGTTCGAAACTTGGCGTCAAATAGAATAACATTTTTCGGAACGTGACGACAAATAACTTTGCATGAGATATCTCGGCCAGAAGAAGCGCAAAGAAAGTACGTTCCGGGGAACGTTTCAAAAAGTGATATTACCTTAATTAAAACGTTAATACCAGGACGATCAATACTGAAGACATAGTGTTCCCATGACAGTTACTTTCAACGTAAGCTTAGATCGCTATGTGAAACGAGCACCTGGGCGTCTGACGCATTGACTAAATTGTTCAAATAGGAGCACCGCAGTCACATAACAGATATAACCTAAAGGTCAAACAAATCCCATATTGTGAAGTCTTTTTCCACGAACGGATTTTTAGAAACGACCTTAGGGAATCCCCCTCAAATTGAGAAGTTTTGAATGGTCGTAAAAAAGAATAGAAGACAATCCACCAATCAGAAGATTGAAAATTGGGGGAATCCCCTAAATTCGTTATTACATGTACAAATCGGACCGTTTGAGTAACGATTTCTGGAGACTAACTTTATTTGCGGAGTTTTGATTAGAACCAATCAAAATGCTCTCAAATTTTGGGAATTCCTTTAAATGGTCGCTTGAAATCGTACGGTGAAAATACGTCTTTCAGACGCAACTGCTATAAAACATAAATGAACAATTTGATATAGGCCCATAATCTTACACGAATCAAGATTTGATGAACCCAGGCAAATTATTCATATTCTCATACAAACGTTGAATAGTTACCTTCAAATATGGAGGTGCATATTTAATAAGAATGGATTTCGCATTATTCTTTGATAAGTTAATCCTATAAACACAATTCAGATTTCCTTCGCCAGCATCCTCACACTCTACCTCATCGCCATTGGTTAGGAAATTTGAAAACTGAAACATGTGTTTTAACTGAGTTAATACAATTATGTCAAGATTTTCTCAAATTACGGATAGAAGTAGTTTCCAATTGACATTCGCCATTCTCAACCCAATCGGCCCTTGATACATTTATAAAAAAAATATAAATATAAATATTCGATACTAGTGACTTGTCCGCCTAATCATCATTATAGCTAATAGCTCGAATATGTAACACATTCACGTACGGATATCAAAATTTACTGATGCAGTCCAAATGTTTAACTTAAAGGAGGCGTAAACCAATCCCGCTTGTAGCCTTCTGCCTATGTTAAAGTTTATTAGCCAAATTTATACGGTTTACCGCTATTTATTCATTTTAAATGTAGACAGATAAAAGGAAACAGGGTTTGGATACTCGTTTGGCGCCGCCAAGTTTGACCAAAACTAGTATGCAGCTCTGCCGCGACTACTATATACCTCATTAGGTATCACACTTAACGTAAAGCTAAAAAATTCCAGAAATCAGTCAAGACAAGAAAAAAAATTCATATATGTTATTATTCTCTTTTCGTGGAGAAATTTTTTGGTAAAAAAACCCGTCAAAGCTGATTACTTTAACCCAGAGTTTATATGGAGAGCATAACGTCATGGGCAAGAATGACCAGGGGAATGAATTATGACTCTTAAGTCTCACACGTGTTGAAAACTTGCAGGTCATCCTATGCCGTTGTCTGTAACCATACTGCAAGGAATTTTGGGGAAAGTTTTGAATTCTCCTGACGCTTTGAAACTATTCCAACTGTGACATTAATTACATCAGGGTGTGTTCTTTCTTATTTTATCCATCATGAGTTTTCTTTCCCCCTCTTTTAAGAAATGTCCTAACAAATAAACTTTCTACGTAGTATTGGGAGCAAGGGCAGCCCCAGAGAAAGTTTACTTAGCCTCAGCTAGCCTATATTCCTTCATTAGTTACTTATTGGTAAGAATTTACACTAAACTTTACCTAAACTGTGACCCTTAGACGAAAGCAGTTCGATCCAACTCTTAATAGGAGTTCATTAAACCCCAGGTTTGAAGCAACTATATTAACCGTTTTTATAAGTTATACGTGTAATATTCACAACATGCATAATCTATGCGTGAAAAATCCAATTACACAATATGGCTAGAATTGATAGCAGAATTTGTTGCACATATATATATATGAACCCATATTATCTCAACGTGAGTGCAGGATGAAGTAGATTGGGCATCTCCAGTTTGACATTTAAGTGACAATGTGTTTTCTAGTTATCATGTTCACCAAATTTTCCTGTCCGTCCTTTACAGCGACAAGAGGAACCGAAACTTAAACTTAAGCTGGAAATTTGACTTACTGAGGTGGCTGTTCGCCGCCATTTACATTCTTGCCCTTGGCCAAACCGCTATAATCTCGACTTTCTCGACCCCGCCAAGGTCGCGAAGCGAGAATGTCGAGATTATACTTTTAGTAATCTTGCCATTCTCGTGTTGGGCGGGAGCGAGAAGTTTTAAAACTCGCTATTTCAATGCTTTCGCAACATTCTCGCCTCCGCCAAGGTCGCGGGCGAGAATATCGATATTGTGTTTTATAAATCTCGTTACTGTGTGATTTGCAACCTGCTCGTCCATGGAAGGGCGAGAAAGAAGCTAGCGTTCGCGATATTCTGGCGAGAAGGACGTTAATGTTAGATACATTGTCGCCTTTGGCGAGGGCGAGAAGGTCGCAAACGTTAGCGTCTGTCTTGCCCCTGGCGTGTGTGTGGTGTGTGTGGGAGGAGAGGGGGGGGGGGGGGTATGTTAGCCAAATT
>JAQQZZ010001780.1:0-11987 GCA_030265115.1 Mopalia vespertina
GTTACGACGGCCATTGGAATGAGCTCTCCATCAGAGGTTATTTACGGGACGGAAATGGCCGAGGTTGTTCAGACATGTTTGCTTTCCTGGTCTATATCTGTGTATTGTCATTGTGTGTTGCCAGAGACGTCCACAATAGTTTCCTTCAAACATTAGGCTTGCACACTGTCAAATTTCGCTTTAAATCCAGTAGGTCTAAATAAGATGAGGAGTTTATATTTCAATGTCAAGAACGAAACCTGCGAAATGTATTAAAGCAACCTGTACAATTAAGTACTATTTATGATATCTAAGTGCTATAGAAGTCGTAACTTTAATCAATTTTGTGAATTTCATAAGTGGACATTATGGAGATTTTGGAATGGTCATTTTCTTTTTTCCCTATTACCATTTGTGGGACATAACTACCACATTGTTAAAGATAGTACTATATGGAATGATTTGGCAATAAACTACAATGACAATGGCTTGATGATGGTACGGTTTCAGTTTCGAATATACTTCGTCAATGTTCGTCAACTAACTTACTATGCCAAAAGTCAAATACATGTGTTGTCCTCTCAACAAAACAGCATATTTCCTCGTTGTGGTATTGTGTTATCTCGCCTTAGTACCACTTTCATCACACTATTGTACCAATTAACACGGTATAACCACTGGTATCGTACCAGCCATGTCGCATCAATTCTATTGTACACAGGAAACCGTGCTATCGCCTGTCGGTTTAGCGTCGCTCCATGCTGTTTATTCAAGCTCTAAGTCAGATGTCCTTGCAGCAGTTGTAGCATTACCATCGTCACCTGTTCATTTTTTATACCAAAAACGAAAAATGCACCGACAGATTTAAGTCTACAACGCGTTTATCTATCGTCACAAACTAACAACATTGCTTTTGCTTTTGATTCACAGGACATTACGCTCAGGTGATGGCGTTAAAAAAAATCAACCCCAACTTGAAGATATTATTGGCTCTGGGAGGATGGAATCATGGCTCCCGTCCTTTTACAGAAATGTTAGAAACTGACAGTAAAATGTATAGCTTCATTGAAAGCACAATTGACTTCCTGAGGAAACATAGCTTTGATGGTATCGATATTGACTGGGAATACCCGGGATCACGCGAGGGATCAAACCCCGCCACCGACAAGCAGAGGTTCGCTGATCTATTAAGAGTGAGTAGGCCTATTCTTCACATTGAATTAGCCAGCAACATTTTTTTCGAACAAATAACTCATGTCATTGTGACAACATATGCGGAATATATAAAATATCAGATAAGACAGAATAAACCAATTATATTTATCTTTTAATTCTCGCTGACATAAAAACTCTTACTAATTTTCCGTTTCAAATCTTTCCAATTTCAAATGGTAAAACAAACACATGCTTTGGATGATTTTTGTGTCTTTTCGGAAAAACACTTTATTAGTTTGAACAGATTCTAGTTCAGAAAATGTTGCAGGTTAAAACCGTTCCGAGAATCGAACCCACGACCCTCATAGTAAGGCACCGAATCGCTAGCAGTAAATGACGGCCACCTAGACCACTTAGCCACTAGTACTAGTTCTACTAGTAGAACTAGAATCTGCTAAAACTAAGAAAGTGTAATCCCCAAATAACGAAATGCCGTTAAACACATGCCTGCTAAAAAAATAATTTGTAGGCCTACGAAAAGTCTCAGGCAACAGCTTCAATGAGCTATGTGCTTAGCGGATTAGGAGAACACTCGGTCGAAGTATGATAAAGCAAACCAGGTTCAGCGAGTTGAAAACAAATACGACTTCATTGAATTTCAATCTTCATTATACGATCAGACTTTGTGGACAGTTTTCAAACTTGTTTTCGACTGTCCGCCGCTCCGTTTGCGTGTATTTTTGGACTAGCTTGTCTGAAAGATAGCTGCAAACATCTTGCCGGAACTTCGCGTCTTTCTTATGAAGACCTGATGACCTGACATATTTCAAAGTCATTTCGACGATTGGGTGTTTGAGTTTACTTTGATGGACGCAGAACAACTGAAAGGAAGTGATAGACCGTCAATATTTTCCGTTGCAGCAAAGCAACCGTATGTTAGATTTGTTTCGACGGTGGGCAAATTTGTTATATGCAACTTTGAGTTGAAAACCCAGCAATCCGGTAATTTTGCGATCGAATGGTTAGAACTCTTCAGTCAGAGCTATGCATTGTTCTTTCATCGTAACCCGTCTGGTTGCCACAACCTTCTATCGAACTACATACAGAGATCTCTATCTCTTATTTTCTATCATATATCTTGTAGCTATGGAATGGGATAAATCGCCAAAAGTCCATGTATCGGCTATGCTATGCCACTTGAAGACATTCTAACCGCGTATTTCCATTAAACCATGCATGCCTTGTTTCTATCAGCTCGTTATGTAACTCAACTTTCATATTTTTGTCGCATCGGCATACCAAGTTAGTCAGATAGCAGATTTACTCAAATCACACAGTTAGCCAAATGGATTTAGATAGTCGGATGCTCCCTTCGAGGCCCTGGACTCTCCCTTATTGGATACGTTGTGCCTTAACATACACATTCAATGGATGGCCGGTGAATTGTACATGTAAATGCATGTTAGAAGTCCGAGGTAGGATATGTTAACAGATTAATTAAAACTGAACTGTCGTAAAGGGATTTTAATTTACGCCACATCTCGACCGTTTCATTCATCTGTTAACCCAAATACATTGGCGACCATTTCGTTTTTCGTTTGGTAAGACGGCACTGGGACAAAGTGAATATATGCACCTTGGTGACAATAAACTATGCTTAGTCCACAACGTGTCCGCTAATATTTACATAGGTAAAGTAGGACAATTTTGAGCTTTTTACACTGAAGAGTAAGATAAAAGAAGATACTTTTCATTTCGTACAATAATGCACTTGGTAAACGATACAATTCCCGTTTCAGGCTATGAGAGCGGCCTTCATAGCTGATGCAAACAGCAATAATATGCCGGAACGCTTTATGCTGACAGCAGCTCTCCCTGCCGGCAAAGAAACCATCGACGTGGGATATGACTTTCAGGCAATTGGAGAGTGAGTTTTTATGCCAATACTTATGTTAGTAAAGTAACTAGTGTGGTAGGTTTATTTATGTCGGATCTGGGATAATACGAGTTTTCTTTTATTTGTATTCCAAAAACTAAACTGAAAAGAGTATAATTGATTTTATACAATCCATACAATGGTTACGACTTAATTCAAAGACCAAGAGCTTTGTGAGATTGTCTACATCTACTTTAAGTCTTACTAACTAAACCCCTCACACTAATTTTTTCCCAGGTATTTGGATTTTCTAAATGTGATGTCATATGATCTTCATGGCCAATGGGATGATTACGTCGGTGTAAATGCTCCTCTCTACTCACGTGCCGAGGAGACTGGAACAGATCTATATCTAAATCAGGTCATATATTTATTCCCACTTTCGTCTTGAAGTATAACACTGACGGTTTCTGGTGACTGAATAGATTGGGTGCATTTTCGCTAATTACTTGAAATGTTATTTAGCCATATAAGCGAAATAGTACGAGGTCAACCACCAATTGAATAAAACACTTATTAACCTTTTTCTGACAGATTGATGGACAATTAACAAAAGAGTTAGCATCGGTGTGACTCGTAAAAATGTATTTGAGGCCATTACATAGTGTATTAAAATAAAAGAAAATTTGTAAACATTCATTGTGATTTTTTATTAATCTATCAGGCATATTACAGAACGATAACAGCCGCTTTGCGATGCACTGAGTTTGTTTCCAAACACAACCATGTAAGTTATTGTTAGTTTGATAATATACCTTTATTCTAATAATAAATATTTAATTTTTTTTATCAACAGGATTTTGTAATGAACTATTACCTGAACAATGGCGTTCCCAGAGAGAAGTTGATAATGGGATTAGCTACTTTCGGGCGGAGTTTCACTCTCCAGAACTCGCAATTCCACGATGTCGGTGACACAGCTGTCCGGGGCGGGACTAAGGGAAGATATACAAGGGAAACTGGATATCTGTCTTATTATGAGGTAAGATAGTTATAAACAACAGCAATCTGCTATTCTTTACCTGTCCATGACGATGTCACCTGAGATTTATCATATCAGGCAATGGTATTATACTATAATAAAGTAGTACTCAAAAATCACGAAGACAAGAAAACGTCTTTTCACTCAACGTTATGAAATCGGCTATAACTCAGAAAAACTATGTTAAAACGAACTGATTTATTCTGAGCCATTCATTCAGTGAAGTAAACTTACGACTCCAATAAAAGATACGCAATGTGTACCTTTTATTGGAACTACAAGTTTACTCTACTTTGTGAAACTAATCAGTGGGAATAATGCTTATTACAATAGGTTTTTAAGTTCAATCGCTGCACAATGAGGTCAAGTGAGTGGAGATCTAATGTATGTTTGGTTTTCCTTTAAGATCTGTGAGCATATAAATCACCCTGACCCGTCACAACGCTGGACCAGGGAATGGAATCAGCAACAGTTCAGTCCCTACGCCTACTGGCAAGATCAATGGGTGGGATATGATGATGTAGAGAGTACAACTATTAAAGTAAGTCAAAAGTGGACTTCTTTTATTAACGCCGAATATACTGAAAGTATTGTGCCACAATTGATCTAAATTATCTATGATTGATGGTTTGATTTGATGACGTGTTTGTCAATAGCAGCCTATATCAATTGAAACCACGACACCGACAAAACCATAATATGTGAAACATTTGACTCCTGTAAAGAAATAAAGACTAATCTGTTTCTAGAGCCAATGCAACACTGCGCTCAGAACACGCAGTCCTTAACCAGACGGCCTCTGTGAGTGTGTAAAAGACAAAAGGTGACTACAGTTCAAAAGATCGTCGTTAAAGATGTCTCGGATAATGTACCTTCACCTTGTCTTAAACGTCTACCTTTAATTTTGGATAAGACAGTGAATTAAAAAAGTGTTTTAAACACTAGTGACAGTTTGTGTTCTGTCCACAGTTAAAGACGAATACAGGGGAAGATCTATTTGAAGAAGAAAGACTTAGACTGATGTTAATAATTGTTAATCATCTTTCTCTTCTCAGGCACAGTATATAGTCAACAATAATTTCGGAGGAGCCATGGTTTGGGAGTTAGCTTCCGATGATTTCAAAAATACCGCATGTGGAGAGGGTTTCTACCCGCTAGTCAGAAGTGTGAAAAATGTGTTTGAGAATAGAGATACTCAAACTCTGCCGACAATCACAACTACGCCTCCAACAGTGCCCACAACAACACCGACGACACGAACAACACCGACGACGACACGAACTACGAGGACGGTGGTGACAACTCGAACGACACCACAAACAACGACACCACGAACCACTCTGCGAACTACGACTATGGTAGCAACTCGGTCATCCACACAACAAAGTACAACTAGGAAAATAACAACTCGAACTCCGCCGATCTGGTGGTGGACAACCACACCAAAGAGTACAACTAGGAAAATAACAACTCAAACTCCGCCGATCTGGTGGTGGACAACCACACCAAAGAGTACAACTAGGAAAATAACAACTCAAACTCCACCGATCTGGTGGCGGACAACCACACCAAAGAGTACGACCAGAACAACCGCCACTAGATATCCCACCTATAGACCGACTGGAAAGATATCCAAACCTCGATTTAATGCACAGGTTCAAAACTGTAAGTACTATATACCTTTGATTGGCATTTTTGCTGTATGTCGTTTAGAGGAACTAGGAGATGCGTCTGTAAAAGAAAAATGATTCGCTATATGCTTTAATGTAAACTGTATAAATATGTGATTTTTGTTTTAAGTTTCGGTTATTTTATACTGATTTTTTTTTGTGTCGTTGTAGAAACTAATACAAAATTCATATTGGCATGTGTTTATCTCTAAAATATATACTTATGAAAATGTAATTTCTGCTCCAATGCCTTATTTTATAACCTGATATCTAGCTTATATGTGCACTACCTCGCTTGCTTTCTGCTTTTTGTGATCACTGCCTGCCTCTGCCATTGTCTTTCAGTTGATGAGTTATGTACTGCTCCAGGAATGCTGATACCTTATAACCCTGACTGTAGCAAATATGTTCAGTGTGTATATGTAAATTCAGTTAAACCTGTATGGTTCGTGATGTCTTGCCAAGATGACTTACATTTTAGCGCCATAAATTTATGGTGTGATTTTGCGGAAAATGTTGCTGATTGTCCTCAACCACTCACAACATCCACAATCCCACCCTCTACCAGCCAGGAGCTCCCACAAACATCTGTATGGCAAGACCCTGCGAGACCGAGAACATCCACACGCTCAGAAACCAGCTGGTCAACAGATTTGACCACCATAACACCTGTTATATCAGCAGTAACATCATCTGCTTCAACACAAACACTTATATTCACTAGATATGACACAACACCACAGAACTGTAAGTACCTCACTGGTTTGTCCAAAGAAGCAGCTGAAGGCCCTATCTGGTTCACAAATCATAGTGCTCCGTAGTTTAGCACATGAACCGATTCAACGATGTGACCAATTTTTAACTGTTAAGATTTTGTTTTATTTTGTGGCTGTTAACCTGATTAGATGCAAGTCTTAATATGTTTCTGGTATTGTCGTATGCAGATGTGACAAAATAACTATATCAAACTTTGTCGAATGGTTGATCTAGAAATGAATGACCAATCACAGGGGCAATGACTTCTCGCATATGCAATATGTCTTGTATTGGAAGTTTGAGATGTTTACCTTCCATGAAATTATTGGCAGACGTCATAGAAGCCATTGTGGTATAGGATTTAACCAGGCCACACTAGAACTTTTATTTGCGATGTGAAGACAGATCTATTGTTTTCTAAGATTATTACTGAACCGTATAATATACTCATACAAGGAATCTAAAATGTCCACAATGTCTTGTTCTGGTTGATCCCAACAGATCTCATGTGATCAGATTGATACAAGATTATGCCAGACGTAACTGTGACAAGAATATATTGTGGAGTTAATTCAGATCTAGTTTTAACCAGATCGCTGAGAAAATCTAAAAAGTCTTCGCTTGAACCTTGTTGTATTTCTCTGATATAATCGAAACAGTCACAATGTTATTTCGCTCTATTCTAATAATTTCACAAAACGTCTGTTTCATTGACCTCGAAAACTGGCATGCTTCGCTTTCACTCTATTCAATTGCATGCATTTTGCTTTCCAGTTGATACACTTTGCACGGCGCCTGGCGATTTGCTACCATATAACCCAGACTGTGCTAAATTTGTACAATGTGTGCATGTCAATACTAAAAATGTTGACTGGTATCTAATGGAATGCCAAACGGGGTTGTTTTTTAATGCCGCCAATTTGTGGTGTGACTTCCCTGTAAATGTCCCTGATTGTCCCACACCTCCAACAACCACCACCCAGAACACACCTCCATTAGCGCTGGCCGGCGGCGGGCGCGGTGGAAACCCTGTGGTATCCACAACGCAGAAGATAACTACAGCAGTATATAGAAAAAACCAACCCAGATTGGGAAGTAATCAAAACGGTAAGCTCAGCGGATCTCCATTTCATACATATTGTGTATACGAAGTTCCTCATATTCTACTAAATAGAGCGATTGTGAATATTTGATCTAAACGTAGTTTAGCTCTGTACACCAATAATGCTTTTATCTATCCCTCTGCCTTCTTTAATTTTAAGAGAAAACTTAAAACACAAATTTATTTTCTCGTGTCATATTTGCTCATCCTGAAACTTCAGCTTGGTCACGACCGCATAGACTGAGGTTATACAAACTTGGCATACTCAAGCCATGATACCATAGGCATATAGTTGATATATAGGGCCTGTTATATTGGGATATGTTGCCACGGAAAGGAAATTCTTAAAACATATCCGGAGAATTTTGCTGATGCATTTTTTCGAATTTTCCTTACGTGACAACATAAAAGTGCCCCATTGTTCTATATATCTAATATATAGCTAATGTATAGCTAGGGTATCATGGCTATCCGGATTTGTTCTACACCGAGTCAGAAAGGGAGGTAATCTGCAATAGCGTCGGTTTTTGAACATCGACTCCGTGTAGAACCAAATATTCACTTGAGTTTATCAAGGACTTTTATAACCTTAGCTCCTAGTTATTTTAGGTAGTTCCTTGAAGTCACCGTTGCCAACTTGCCAGCTTGCTTAAATGTGTAAATTCTTGCTTACCTTATAGTTTGATGCTTTTTTACATCCCTATTGTTGTTATTTGTTTTAATTGTAGTCCAGGAGATTTGCGCGCCGGGTAACCTGATTGTTGAGAATAACCAAGATTGCAGCACGTTTGTGGCCTGTGTTTTCTGGAAAGTCCACTATGTAATGTCTTGTCCTGCGGGTCTATACTACAACATAGACGGATTCTGTGACTGGCCACAGAATGTTCCAGAGTGTAACTATTAAAACTAACAAATTGTTTCGGATACAAGGATAAAAAATAAAGCAATTTTTTTTTAACATCGATCTTTGTGTTTGATTATTTCAACTGACATACAAAGTAAATAATGCGGTCCGGTGTATTGAAGTTAAAAAAACGTTATGCCTTTGCTTGGATGTGATCAGCATCCCGCATGTGCATAGTGCGCAAACTACAAGGTCAAGCTCAGGAAAGCTCTTGTATCAGCAGTTGATTCTGTTTTCAGAAGTGTGGTATTCTTTGGGGGTGGGGGTGGGTGGGATGGATTGTTAACAATATGTTTCTTCACAACATTAAACCTCGGATATAATGAACGATAACCTCAAAAGTAGAACTCTGGGGGAATGATAACCCAGATAGAAAGCAGAGAGATCACAACGATACCTTATGGAAAGCCGAGAGACCACACCAATAACTCTTCGGATACAAATATTGGGTTAAAAATGGAATACGCCACTTACATATAAATCCGGAAGACTCGGAATGTTGACCTCACATATCGAAATCTGGGGACTCCGAACGATATAAACAACATCCAGAAAAGTCACAAAGACCTACAACGATAACCACACTAATAGAAACCCGAAGACTTTTAAAAATGTCCCTGTACATAGACAACTCTAAGACCACAATCCCACAGATTGAAATCTTGGGGAATAAGCTTAATAAGACCTTTGGATATGGAGGATTCGGAACGATAACCACAGATATCGAATTCCCGGTTATTCCGAATATTTTTTCCGTAGATGGAAACAGGGAGACCATAACAATAACACCACACATATAAATCTGTAGGACTCGGAACAATAACCGTAGATATCGAAATCTGGAGACCCAGAATGAGGTAACAACACATCAAAATGTAGACGACCCAGAACTATGACATTGATAACACGCATATAAACTGGGGAACTCTGGTTGAAAAGGAAAGCCCCGTAGCTAGATATATTCCTATCGATGGAAATCTTGGGGAAAAAGGTCCATTCAGCCCCTTACACATATATCTAGAAGACTTGGAATGATAACCAAACATATCGGCTAACCATATGGGGCAGGTAACCACTGTCACCACTAACGAGGTCCACTCCACCATTCTATCTTTAAATTAAACCTTCTGCCTCCGGTCTGGACGGTATGAAAGCCTCCGTCCTAATTATCATCCGACAACATCTCGTAGCCTCTCTGTCATGCAATTAACTTATCATTTCGTACTGGACTTGTACCCGACTCAACATGGTTAAATTAGTCCTATTTTCAAACATGGTGACGCCAAATCAGTCGAAAATTATCGACCAATTACCCTCAATCAACAAATTATACGAACGACTAAGATCCAACCAGATAAACCACCACCTTGAATTTAATAATATTATATCTCCTAACCAGTACGGCTTTAGATCTAATCATTCAACAACTCTTGCTGCTCATCATTTATTTACTTACCTTATTTCGGCTAAAAAAATAAAACGACTAATCAATCACTAAATTCCTCGATTTATCCCAAGCATTTGACACATATGCTCACGACATACTCCTTCTAAAGTTAGGTCATTATGATTTTCGTTACACATCTCAAAAATGGTTTCAAAAGTATCTCACAAATCGATGTAAATCTGTTTCAATTGAAAATTCTTTCTTATTCTTATCAAAAATCGCATGCGGCGTTCCACAAGGTTCCATCCTTGGTCCTATCCTCTTCCTCATTTACATAAATGACATCTGCTCCTATTCACTTCTTAACTTTCTTATATTCGCTGAAGACACATGTGTCACTTTTCTTAAATCCCTTTCGAAGCAATAAACAAAACAAAACTCATGTTCATCAAACATTTTCGTAAGTCTCTTCCAGTTCACCTCCCACCAGTAGCTCTTAATAATATTCCAATAGATTCTGTGGATCACTTTAAATTCTTAGGTATCATTTTCAACCACAACCTCACATGGGCCAATCATATAAATTATATTACTAAAACCTTTCGCGCAATATAGGCTTAATTAAACACAACAGAAATAGTCTTAACAGACAAACACTCCTTATCCTTTACTTCTTGCTCATCCTCCCATATCTGTCCTATGCCAATCCTCTCTGGGGCAACACATATACCACCCGTATTCAACCTCGGATTACAAAAATGAGTTCTTCGATTAATCCCCTTCTCCTAAAAATTTGAGAATACTGAGCCTATTACCAAGAACTTAAAATTCTGAATATATTTGAACTTAATAAGTTTCTCACTCTTAAAATTGTCCATACATTTATTCATACTCCCCTTTACATTTATTCATACTCCCTTTATTCATACTCCCCATTACATTTATTCATACTCCCCTTTACCTTTATTCATACTCCCCTTTACCTTTATTCATACTCCCTTTACCTGTATTCATACTCCCCTTCACCTTTATTCATTCTCCCCTTTACCTTTCTGTAAATTCCCGAAATCACTTCTGTCGACTATCTGAAACCTATTCAAATAGAAATAGTCTTCTCAACCTCAAAAGTCCTCTTTGTTTGACAATCCTGTGACCGCACATTAGGAACCACAGCTGCCCGTGAGTGGATCAAACTGCAATTCACAATAAAAGAAATCGCATCACAATCATTGTTTAAAACATCCCTTAAACACCTCCTGCTCAATCAATATTTCGATTAGTTCTCTTTTTGCATGCCCTGTATATATGTTGACTTGGGCTGTATGTATATATGTTTGCAAAAAAAAACCCTTTAGATAAAACAAGTCCTCTCGGGACTTTATTTCCGCCAAACAATTGTTTACAAATAGTTGTATTTAATGTAAATTTCTTTGGTGAATAAAAGTATCAATCAATCAATCGAAATCTGCGGACTGAACGATATCATCACACATAACATCAAAAAGACCTAGAACGAAAACCACACTAATAGAAACCTGATGACTCTCAAAGATAACACCATAGATAAAAAATAAATTGGAAGATCACAACCACAAATCAGATTGAAATCTAGGATAATAAGCTCATTAAGGTCACACATTCAAATCTGGATGGTTTGGGACGATAACCACCCGCATAAACACTCAGGGAACTCAGAACGATAACTCCACAGATAGAAATCTAGGAGACATTGAACTATAACTCCAAGTATATAAATCTTGGGACAAAAGATAACCCCTTCGAAAGAAATCTAAAAGACCACAACAAAAAACGGTTATAAATCTGGAGGGCTCGGAATCTCACGTTTGTAGACTGATTGATAACCCCACGTTAAGATATATGGGGACATATATTAAAGCAATTGAACGATTGAACAGTTAAAAACCTTGCCAACATCGCTTATGGTAAAAAATAAATTTACTGTGCAACACCACTTCGATATTATCTTGGCTAACTAAAGGCCCGTCTACACGATACAACTTTTGTTGGACAACAAGGATCAACTTTTGTTTGCTCATGTTGGAAGGCATTTGTTTGACCGTGTAGACCGCGTCATCCAACACGCTCAAACATCGTC
>JAQQZZ010001791.1:0-11987 GCA_030265115.1 Mopalia vespertina
AATAGACTGTGCCGGAGTAAAGTCAACAGCTGGATTTTCTGATTTTATCGACACGATCAAATTTGTAAACCCGTTTTTCTCAAAACATCATATTTGGACATAGACAGTTCTGGTTCTAAGCCCTCGATATAAACTTACGTTAATTTAGAACGTCGTAATAAAAATTCAGGAAGGAATGATTGTTCTGTCAATATTTGTGACCCTATCCGTCAATCGAATGAACCTATAGTATAAAAAAATATTTTAAGCTAAATGCATTTACATTCAAACTGAATCGGGTCTTGTGTGATATCTGAGTAAAATGAATTGACCCTATGTAAACTAAGAAGAAATAAAATAGGTGCAAAAATCATGATTGCATATCTATGTTTGTTTACCGCGAAATACAGGTTTGACTTTGCAACAGTTGTGTTTGTATGTGTAACCATACATATCCTGTTCAATGTAATTATGAAACAGACCAACTCGAGTCCATGCCCCGGACAGACATTGTGGGATGATGTGTCCAAAGAGACTCAGCATTGAGTATTAGGACATAGCAGTTTCTCATTATTCCATCAGAGTGGTCTGTTTTGAACCGGCCCATTTACTTGTGCTTTAATTCACCAAACATTTCAGGGGATTTGTAGTAATGCTGCGTCTCTTTAGACACATCATCCCATAATGTCTGTCCGGGACTGTACGTCGTATAGCATTGTTGATAAGTTCAAACTCTTACTGGACAGAAAGTGGGCCGTTTTATTGCCTGTGAACGATGACCGACTTCAAATGGGTATAAACAGATTAAAACTATAACAAAAAACTGTGATCAAACACGACAAGCTAGCAAATGAGCGTACAGAAAATCGCCGAAAATCAATTAGCCTGTGATTCAAGGACAGATGAAATGGTATTCGTTCAGGACAGGATTGATCATCGTTCGATTTGATTGATTGGGGTTGTCCGTCGCAGTTCGATTTAGTTCAGCCATAGCGGTGTTTTGCCTGTTGGGTCCAGGCTATATCACACTCGGCCCATTTGGCTGGCACACTGACAGTATAAGACGTTACAAGATAAAGATACAAACAATTGGTCAATAACAGAGCGCTACAATTTACCACACAAGGTCCATTAACTGATCGGTTTCTGATTGTCCTACAGCTCACAATGTACAGTGATAATAGAAACATCTTTCCAATCACCCGTCATCCCTGATTTCTATCCTATAGGCGTGAGTCACACGTTGACCGTATAGTGGACAAGAGATCAAAGTGGAAATTGTGAAAAGATATTCCGGAGGTAGCAGCGATCAATACCTGTCAACCGGTCATCATACAGTAATTGTTCGGACCAGGTTGGTTATTGCTCACGAACCTACCAGGATTTACTCAGACATGGATGTTGACTGAAGAAACATTTACCAACCGAGCTCTGTCCTAGACGAGACATTTCTTCTGATCCAGAGAAATCAATTAGACCGGAATACAAACAGTGGACTCAGTTATTCATCTGAGTGTCTTTTGATGGATCCCAAGTCAGTTAAAGTCAATGAAAACAAAGCCAAACGGAAATTAGTCAAATTAAAAGTGGATGCATTTCCTCTTCTGATCAATTCTCACACAGATATTACTATAAGTGTTTTGGCGTTAAAAAAACGCCCTTCAGTCAGGGGTACATGATTGGTTCATGCAGAAAAAAATCCAACCCATTACGCAATGCCATATGCTCATTCTTTAACAATAAATTGCATAAGATAACACAATGCTGAGTACAAATCGTTACCAGCTCTAAAATAAGAGCGATACGTTATATTTAAGGAAGGTTTCTAACGACGTATTCAATATTACGATACCATTCAAGAAAGACAAGTGTGACTTTACATATTATATTGTGTGAAAAAGAGTGATCGAAATCCTAGTATAACGTACATGCACAGCCTATTGGTCAACTAATAAAATAATTAGCATGCGTTGTGTTAAGAGTATAGGAAAGATGTAAATAATGCGGAGCAGCAGACCTAGTAGGAATTAGCTCACAGAATAATTGTTACGGAGCTAGTGCTTCTTCAGGCTGATTGATTGGTTGATTGATTGATTGAATGTTGTTTACCGCATGCAGTGATCAAAGGTATTGAACTTCTACGAGGACAATTGTAATACTAACACAAGGTTATTCCATGCTAATAAAAGCGTGCTTTTGTAAAAGGTGAATGAGCTCCAAGTTACTTACTACGATTATATAATACACAAGATTTGTTGATTTGTTTGATTTGGTTTTACACCGTTGTTTAGGCTATTTCACTCATATGACGATGGATTGTCCACTTCACACTCTTCCTTGCCTAATTACGGTGGAACACCGGAAGGAAACCTTGTAAAAACCACCCCCACGATTGCCGGAGCCACATTGTGTGAGTCACGCGTATCCCTGATGGTCGAAATACGGACACGATCCCGTGATTGGCCGAGAACGGTACATTGGAGTAGGATAAGTGCGCGCACACGATGACCGCTAAGCCATGGCCGCGGGTGCCGGATGAGGAAATCGTCATCGAAGCCACTGGCAACAAACGAAGACTAGAGAGGACAAATGCAGGACAAGTACAGGGCGCAAAACAAAGACATAACAAATAGATGGGCTTCACGTTGTATCTTATCCGAGAGCAACAGGGCAACATGAAGGTATCTCCCAACGTAATGAATAAAGTTTGTTTGTTTGATTGAGATTTAACGTCGTACTCAAGGGTATTTCACTTATACGACGACGGATTGTGCACTTCACACTGTTCCTTGCCGGTGAAAAACGGGGAGGAAACCTCGTAAAAACCAACCCCGCAATTGCCGCAGCCACATTGTGTGACTCACTCATATACCTGATGGTCGATAGACGGACTCGATCCCGTGAACGGCATATCGGAGTAGGATCAGTAAGCGCACTCGCTAACCACTACTGTTTGTAGACATACTTGCACAAGCTTTGCTAGAAAACATAATAAGAATGTGATTATGCTTTCATGGGAATGTAAATAAATTTAACCAAACGTCTTAATTTACCTTGTGTTGGTGATCCAAAGTTCCCACGAGAATCAACCCATCAGACAGAATTTATAACTGCTTTGGGGTATATCCAATTAACTCTCTGTCTTCGCGGTTCAGAATTGTTTTCTATGAATAAAGTTTGTTCGTTTGTTTGTTTGATAGAGGTTTAACGTCGTTCTCAAGGGTATTTCACTTATATGACAACGGATTGTTCTCTGCTCCTTGCCTAATTACGGTGGAAGACCGGGAGGAAACCTCGTAAAATCCACCCCCGCGATTGCCGAAGCCACATCGTTTGACTCACTCATATACCTGATGATCGACAGGCGGACGCGATCCCGTTAACGGTAATTCGAAGTATGATAAGTAAGGGCACACGCTACCATTAAGCCACGGCCGCGGGCAGAATAAAATAAGACAATCAATATTGTGTATTTCACGAGATTTTTGGTCTGTTCCAGGTAATCGTTTATCGGAGGAATTTAGCTTCACGAATCCATGCCCGACAATATAAGTATGATGTTTACGACATGAAAAAAAATTTATCAAGAACTGATTTTATGTTTGTTTGAGTGGGGTTTAACGTCGTTACTCAAGGGCATTTTACTTATATGACGACTTTGTCAGATTGGGAAAAAATATAAGTTGAAAACCAGGAAAAGAAACAACCCGAAGTAATACAATGCACACCACATAGTCCAAGGGATACAATGTTTTATTTAATTGGCGTCTACGGAGTACTTTATAAAACGGTTATATAAGTCATTCGTCACTTCCTGGTATCACTAGCAGAAAATCCATTAACAGGTAATTTTTTTTAGTCCAAAACACAAACGAACTTATCTGAATGCAACACGATGCACCCATCAACCACCTCATGATCAAGGTAATATTGTTTCATGCAAAAAACAATGTTTAGTTTTTTGAGTGTGGTTTTCCACGATACTTAAGAATATTAAACTGAAATGACGACGTGGCAATCCAAATGGCCAATAAAAACGCTTTCGACGTAAACATTACTGACCACCACGCGAGACACGACAATTACAAGACGCAAAACATTGACACCAATCATATCGGCTTTGACCGTTACCCTTCCGATCTGCTAGTAATATGGCGGCATTAAGCGCTCTCCATTCGCCGGGGTAAAACAAGAGGAATGATTCATACAGCACACAAAAGCTCTCCTATTTACTCAACTTGTTTCCGAACAGTCATTCGATCAGTCAGTGGGTGTATTACAAAGGGAGAAACATCGATCAGATAAGGAGTAATGGGAACGCCTGGATTGCTTAACAAATGGTTTATTTCGCATTGCCTAACAGAATGTCTGCTCTTCATTCAACGGGCATTTTGGGAAAATGGTAAAACACAACGTGACATTTTGACTTTCGAATGCACCAAATCAAGTTGAAACAAATATTGGAAGTAAACGCAATTGCCATCGATCGGTCGTCGTACAATGAGTGCAAGAAAATCTATGTTTGTCGAGAATCGCCCAATATTCCAATACGGTATGTTTGAACGTTTTTAAAAAACAATATCCAAAGTAGTGAAGCCAAACTTTACAAGCCAGTGAACATTTCTGTTGGCCGAGAATCGGTATATATTCCAATATAGCATGTTTGGAAATTGATGATTTGACAGTTGTGACCAACCGATGTTCAATGAGAAGTTGATACATTTGTGAATACTATGTTATCTGTCTAAACGCAATATAACTGTTATAAAAGGAGTAATGTAGATGAATTTAAAAAAACAAAAAACAGTGATTGATTGATTTGTGTTTAACGCCGGGTTTGACGGGATTTCATTTCAATAATACTAACACAACTATAAAGTATGAGTTCTTCTAGATAATTAATGTTCCTCCAGTGGCAACTAAAGCAGTGTGTCTATACTTAAAACATCCTGCTTTCAGACAGAAGGATAGACAATTCAATTTTGATTGTAAAGCTTGAACTACATCAAACGCCTAAAAACACTCTCAGTTTGTATAAGGTCGCACATTGCTCCCGAGTTCATCATGGTTTTCTCAGACATGACTGTTGATAAAGGGATCGTTATCTGGAGAATGACATTTATAAAGATCCGGAGAGAATAACAAGAACAAAAGACAAACCAGATTGTTCCATTGGTTTTCTCCCATTCTTTTGAAGGACCACGAAAATCAACAATCATCAAAAGAATCGACAGGTAAAAGGCAATAAGCCAAATTAAACCCGAACACATTTCCCCTTTGATGACTGCTCAGAGACATGTTTTTCGCAGTATGCTGAAAATGACGCTTCTTTGAAATCATACCTAGCTAGGAAATGTAGTCATGACGACTCCACGAGGTGTCAGCTATTGTCAGCTGTGGATACATACTATTTATAGCTAAGGTCTTATTTTATGCTATTGTACGATTGAAAGGGGCTGCATCTATTTACATTATTATATTTCGAATAAATGAACTGAGAAAAATTTGCTTGCCTCCACCAGGATTCGAACCCGTAGTTGTACGTAAATTGGCGTTATATTTTTGGTATCAGGTTTAGTGTAATGGAATAATTTAATTTGAATTAGTTTATGGGTTAGTGCCAAGTTTAGGACTACCTCTCGATCGATTCGTTCATTGGTTGGTGTTTAGGGCTTCGCTTTTCTCAAAAACATATTGTCACACTTACACCATTAGTGTAGAGACATCCCTCAGATGAACATACGAAGTTTATTTTAACTGATCCCGGAATGTGTCTTTAGAGAACTGGTTTCACAATGTGTGCCAGCTCTGAGACTTAAACCGGAAGTTGTCACCCTTGGTTTGCTCCCGGACAGTCCATTAGGTTTAGCTAAAAGAATGATTAAAACAATGGCGTTTAACATTTTATAAAACAATAAACAAAATATGTCACGATGAGACCAATGTCTACAATTCGCACTAAAGACTTCCAACCGTTTTGAATCAAATAAAGCTTTAGGACCAAATGCAAAAGTGTTGTTGTTAGTTTGTCTAGAAATTGTACTTCTTGGAGCAAAACTTGAAAAGTCTTAATACTTTCCAGTTTGGCATGCCTTTTCATCAAGACAAGAAATTAAAATAGTCAAACAACAATTGTTATGTGTGGTAAACCGGCTTAAACAAAGACATTCCTAGTTTACAATATTGTACATTCTTTTAGAGGCATATAGAAGTCGGAAGTACATGTTTTCCATCTTAAATATTGTACATGTAGTATGACTGACAAATCGTGTTGCCATTACGTGTATCACAGATGATGTTTGAGATGAAGACAAACTTGGTGAGTTACATGGATGAATACAATCCTCCTCGATGCCACTAGAAACACACAAGGACCAGGTATGACAACTATATATATTTAACAAATGCAATACACAATACAAAAACATCGAAAACAAATCGGCTCTGACTTGCCCCTTAGATCTCAGTGCTGCAGGGGCCCAGGAAGCTAGTTTGATGATTTACGTTTGGCAAAGTGAGACTGACAGTGGGATTGATAGACGATACTTTCACAACAGAGGGAATTCCGAAGTGACGAGGGAACATTCCAAAAATAATCTACCTTCAAGCTTAAGGTTCCATACAATGGCAAATGGTTTGATTAGTATTTTTTAAAATTAAAATCATTTTAACAATATTTTGCTGCTTATGAAACAATGTCACTTGGCTCTTTAATAACATTATAACACAGCTGTGGTATTGTCTTGCAAACGACGGGGTTATGTGTCCATCAAACGGTGGGGAGTTATTTATGTGGAGTTTATGACACAGCTGGCTCCCGAATAAAGTTTATAGCTGTCATTTATAGCACATTGATTCGAACACACGATCGTCCGAGTAAGGTACCAAACCGTAATAAACGACACAAACTGGTTTCATCTATGATTCAACTTTAAATTACAGTCTTTGAAGCCAAAATAAATCGAAAAACTGAACAATTCTTAAGTGTGGGTGTGATGCTTGAAAGCTTCTGGACACCTGTGCTTCAGGATCGAGGTCCCCGAACACTTCTTTCTTCAATGTTAAATTCTAATTATTCCAGAAATGAATTTCCGATTCTTTGTAAATAAAAAATTTAAACTATCCTATTTGAAAATCCATAGTACCGTATAGAAGAAAAAGACTGCTATTTTCCTCTCGTCCATCTAATCCAGCAATACGCCAAAAGGTGACATTCTAGATGATTTTCATCAAAAATTGTGTGTGCAAATAATTAACATATTGGTTTTGTTCTAATAATTAAATTTGGCATTATCCTGTTAAAATATTTATATTTCAAAACTGTTTCCAAAATGCAAAACCGATCACTTGAGAATTGGAAACAACAAAAAGTTCCTTTAAGTTTCACAATCCTGCATTTAAATATAGATATTGCATGTTGTTAAAACAAACCGCTCCAATAGAATGGAACAAGCTCCCAGTTACACTTAAAACTCCTGATTATTTATATCAATAGAAAAAACAAAAATAATAACAAGTAGTGAATGACATTTAGATGATAATTTAGATTTCATTCTCATATAAATAAGAATTCAGCACAAAAGTGCATTTCTCTTTTTGTAACTGTATCGTTTCAAATCACAAAGGTTGGGACTACTCGAGATATCCAATGCAGCCTTTGGGGGATGCTAGAAAATTGCAATTATTTTATAACAATACAAGCCGATTATCGTCAAATGATCAGTATAGGCTTCTACAGATGATTTAGGTTTGGTGTAAGTGATGCTTAACATGCAATATCTGGGGGGTAATGACTTTTCATAATTTAGCGGTATTTAATCTTTTAATTGCATTAGATGCGTTATTGAAGACAAGGGATAAACGCGCCACTTGGCTGTATCTTTAACAGGTGGCAAACAAGAATCTGACACACACAAAAACAGGCTCTTATAAATTAAGTCCATGCAACTATTGCAATACTGAACGTCTTTAATGTTGATTTATATTGTTAATTAGATGTAAAGAACACGATAGCAGTGTTATATCTGATATAACCCTCTAAAAGTCCATTCTAGGTTTACATGTTAAAAACAAATGTTAAGCAGATTTGCATAGTACAAAAATAATGCTCACAGAAAGTCAACGTCTGAGAGAAAATAATTGTAAACAGTCAGAAAGTATTCGAGCAATTGACTAAAATCCACACTGCGCAGCGTCAGATAGATACGCAATGTACATGTAGGTCTGTGTTTGTTTGAGTGGGATTTAACGTCGTACTCGAGGGTATTTCTCTTATGTGACATCGGATTGTCCATACTCATTTATCGTTACTTACAAACGGAGGAAAACCGAGAGGAAATCTCATTAGAAAACAACCCCTGCAATTGCTTGTACCATCTCGTGTGAGTCCCTCATATTCCTTAAATCGACAAAATACCTCGATGATGTGGGCGATGCAGGAGGATCGATAGTCCGATACGCTAATCACTGAATCACGGTAATGGGCCAGAAAATGTACTATTTCCAGTACGGAATTAGTAAAAACCTTTACCATAACATTATTCGTGGCTGCGCACATGCAATTGATCACGTAAAATACACGATAGTGACTGTTTGTTTTTTATTCATAGACAACAATTTTGATCAATTTTGACAAAGAGCTAATTGGACATATCCCCAAAGGATTTACACGTTATGCCGAAAATCGATTGATTCTTTTGGGAAATTCGGATCACGAACTGTCTGTCTGCTTATCTTTAGACGGGTTTCTTTGAAGATGCAGCTGGTGTTGAGACATACAACACACATACGAGCATTTGACCAATAAGAAAGCAATATGCAAATTAGGTATGAAATGTGATGATGTACAAAGATACGAATTAATTCTCTGATGGAACTACATATAGTCTGGTTAGAAATATTGAACGTTATTGATCAATGCTGGGAAATAGCAGTGTGACTCATACTCCAAGTTGACTTATACGACAGTATGCAAAGTACGTGTCGTTTTGAAGCTCGTACCCATGGCAAAAAGGGCCACCAGAACACTTTTATCTAAGTCCATGTCAAGAATCATTATTACGTATTACGATCAAAGGCGCCACTTACGTACCAGCTTAAAATACACATTACAGTTGGTGTTAAAATAATGACATAACATCGTGTCTCCAGAATAAAAAATATGACATAAAAATCTTTGACAGTTACGATAGCAATAAGCAAATTAGTTTTACCCTTTGGAAAATTAAAATGAACAGTAGGCTCATCAACAATATTTATCCGATTGAAATACGTATATTGTTTGGTAAAATACATATTGAACTGTTCATTTATCATGTATAAAAAATCTATGATAAAATGTAGCAAACAAGATATTCGGCACACATGTAGGGTTAAAGCAAACCAAACGTATGCTAACATTCATGAATTATGTACCTTTATTGACAAACCACAAAAAAAAAACAACAAATAACAAAAAAGACGAAATTCTTAATAAATTGAGCTAAGAGAATTAAATTATTATAGCCCCTGTGACAACAACTCGTGTGTTCATTGGGACTTGGTCTCAGTAAATGCTTCAGATGATATTTTGAGCACAGGTCAAGCTACACTTGACGTATAGAAAATCAGCCAATTAGTGGATAGGTCCGTCTTTTCCGCGAGAAAAACACAATAAATCTCAGTGCAACATGCTAGGAACTAACGGTTAATATAATACATTAATCAATATCTGATCTGACATTGTTCATAGTCTCTATAGCATCGTATCCTCGAAGTTTCTCCACCGTTCTGGGTATAAGGCCAGCATATCTTTGAGGATTTAGAATCGCTAAATTTCTTTCTTATTCGATATGTATCAAAATCTAAAATGCATATATTTAAACCATCCCTGAGTATCGTTTCAAAACAACTTATTCCAACCCTAAACGTGTTACGTGCCGTGCGCAAATAAACATAACAAGGAACACAGCTCAGCGGTCTTAATGAGACAACTATGACCGCTTTGGTTATGGCTATTCCGACTCCCTCTCTTCACAGACTCGCACTGCATAATGATACCAATAGTTAAAATCCATATCGAAGACTAAAACAGCCTATACTTTAAATTAATAAATTCATTATTCCGTAACAAATTTGCAGTGTTGTGATATTTTCAATTCCCAAGGGGTAAACACATGTTACATCGCAGCGTGCCATTGTTCATCTGCCAAATTTCCGATAATAAAAAAATCAAACAATTTAAATTTTGTTTTCTTAATTTTTTAAAACATACAGCACAAATAGGGAATTGGTTGTCGCGAACATAGTTTACAACATGTCCACCTCACAATCGTTATAATCTATGGCATCCAAATATCAGAAAAATTGTTTTGGAAGACTTTTTCGGAAGGCGTTGTCATGGCAGCACGCAATGCCATGGGAGGCAACTTCCTATTTCTGATTGGTTGTTGACAGTTTACTGCATACAAGGGGGTATTTAGGAAGAGCCACTTTTGAGGCCACGGGAGCCTCTTTTTCTGTCTTTTTTCGGGTTAGAATGGTGTTTAAGCCCTCGACATCGGCCATAGTTAGGTTTGTTGAGAACTCTGTCATCATTTTGACACTCGTCAAAAACCCTCGACGTCTGGGGTGGCTCGGGTTTTGACTCGGTGTCAAAATTACGACAGAGGTCTTAAAAAACCTAAATATGACATCTGGCTCAGGCTGAAACCCCTAAACAAAGTACATTGAATTACATACAGTTTTGATCGTCCGGGTACATTTGGCTTGTAATAACAATTGTACTAAAATATGTTTGCTTGGTTGATGGTTAACGCCATACTCTAGATTATTTCATTTATATAACGACTATATATTGAAAACCCGGGAAAAACGTCGTATGAAACAATGCAAAGTAATAAAATCCACACTAAATAGTCCAAGTGATATAATGTGTGATGAAATAAAACAAAATATCCAAGTTTACCATGCCAGAAGCCTCAATAGACAGACTTTAGGAGAACGCCAGAGCACCAGGAAGCTCACTCTAACTGTACATCTAAGTAATATGGTATCAGATCACGGTAATTATAATCTCTTATGAACAGATATTTCATCGTCTATTTCAATTAATTTGTCATCTGTCGGATACGGACTCGCTGACAGTCTGTCTGAACCGTTCGCCGTCTAAACTGTTTACTATGTGGTGGAAAAAAACTATTCATTCTTTTGTAGTTTAGTCGATAAAACGAATTTTATATATTTATTTATGTTGAATAGTAATACACAGTATAGTTACTTGTGAATCTAAGAAACTAGGAATCACCAGTCCATGGACGTGGACTCTGTCTCAGAGGCATCGTCACTATGGACTGTCACCTGTTGCACGTAGCTGACCACGCGGCATTTCAAATCGGTGAGTGGATACAAGACAGAGCCTAATTTACCCACCTGACACTGCTGTTTGATGGTTTTATCTATTGTAATCAGCATCCACCAATCATATATCAAAAATATTACATTTGCTGGCAGTATGAGCCAGATTTCAGCAATCGTTAGACTGCTGACATTCATGAAATATGTCCCCTTATTTAAAAAAAAAACAGCAAAAAAAAAAACAGCAAAAAAAAAAACCACACCATGTAACAGATTCGAAATCTTACTAAATTGACCTTAAACAATTTAAATTAATTTTGCTCTCGTGACTACAGCCCATGTGTTCATTTGCTGTTTTCGCTAAGTGTTGGGACTTGACCTCAGTAAAAGCTTCAAATGTCACTTGAGCCGTTGAGATAATGACGCCTTCAATTAATTTGTCACCTCTCGGATACGGAATCGCTGACACTCTGTCAGAACAGTTCAGCGCCTTAACTGTTTATTGTGGTGGACGAAATAATATCAAAGATGCTATATCGAGACGACTTTTCAACTGGGGAACCGGGTAGACATGCCATCCAAGTAAAAAAATAAACGTGCTTTTGAAAGAAGTGTTATTGAGGTTGTTAAGTGATATACTGTATTATGTAATTGGCATTAAAGCAACTCCGAAG
>JAQQZZ010001802.1:0-11985 GCA_030265115.1 Mopalia vespertina
GAGTTATAGTACCATATACATGTTTAGATCACCATATATTAGATCACCATAATGATATTCAGTTGAGAGATAGTACCATATATATCTCTAAGAGTCTCACATATTTTTTGTAGCTACAAGGGGCTTATGTCACTTACTCTTCATTTAAAATGGTGAATCTGACTCTGCCTTACTGATGAGGCATGTAATTCATGATAACATTATTAAGATAAGTCTGATAAGGGGAGTTGGTTATCAGTTCTACCACCCAAGTTTTGAACACCTTGCATCCCTGACACATTGGTTCCCCCTCCAATCTTACATGTTTTTTGGATGCCAGATTTGATGAAGGAACACAGTGTTGTTTACAATGAAGGTAGTCTGTAAAACATTGGCAGTCACAAGTCAGATTGTATGAGTGCAGATATATCATGCTTTGTAGATAACAGCCGGTAAAAAAGTGAGATGATTCATTGGTTTTTAGTCCATACTCAAGGGAATTTCACTTACATACTTCTATAAACTATATGCTGATAGATTTGTTTGTTTGATTAAGGTTTAACACCGTACTTAAGGTTATTTCACAAAGCAGCGACCCAGTCCAATGGGTGAAGGAAACCATCATGGACACCACTTGGCAAGAAACAAAGACAAGACATGACAAATAAAGGATAATCACAGGACCTCATACAGGGCAAAGATATCACAAGCATATAGGCTTCATGTTGCCCCTTAGCTCTGAAAGTACCAGGGCAACAGGAAGCTCCCTCCCAGCCTTCCACTGCTTGATAGAAGAAACAATGTAGATTTTTGGAGTAAATTCTTTTAACAGCTTTGAGTAGAGGAGCAATATATTTTTTGTATATTTGTCTCAAAAACAATCTCATGATAGTTATATTTTTGGTAGACTTGTTTTATCATCATACTCAAGAATATTTTGTTCATATGATGACATTATATTGTTGGAAGTTTGTGGAAATCAGGGAAAAAATTGTATCAATTGCTATCTCCAGAAAAGTTGTTTGTTATACCATGGGTGGAAAAATAGCATCGAAACTCAATTGTTTAGCAGTCCACTGTTGAACTGACTGAGTAATTGGTTGACCCTTACGTCATTAAAAATCAGTCATAACTTTCCTATGATTCATGTATCCCGGGTTATTAACAGATAGACAGGTTATAATCTGCGCAAAAATGGTAGATGTGAAAGCTTTCCGACAAATGAAACACTGCTCAAAAAGAATACATATATATCAAACATCAAGATCTTAAAACAGTGTAAATACAATGAATAAGAAAGTTATGTAAACAAAATACTTTTAATTATTTTTGTTTTTAAAAAGGTATAGTCTTTCAATAGTTTTTATATCATATGGTTAAACATCTTTCACAACTTAACACCTCTATAGTGAAATCTTAGCTTTGATATTACAAATGAGCAACTAAAATTCTTTTTTTTACTTTTTTTAATGCAGAAAAAGATAATTTTGCTTGCCTCCAAAGGGATTTGAGCTCTGGTCTCTGGCAAGCAGGGCCTTAATATCGGGGAGCTAATATTTACCACACATTTTCCACTCAATTTTTAAAACTGTTATAACCTTCTCTCAAAGAGGTATATGTAAGTTACCCATAACACCTAGCTATAAAGATCTACTCAGGAGCTTATATCCAAGACTCTAATAATCCAATCTAGAACATGAGATGTTTAATCAGCTTGAAACAACATCCCTTTGCCGGTGTGATTAATTTTGGAAAAAAATATAATAATAAAAAAAGAGGCAGAGAAAAGTCACACATACCTTAATGCCTGTGCTGTTGATGCAGGGGCTTAGCCAGAATCAAAAGTAGGTTGTCCAAAATGGTCATTTTGCTTCACATTTCAAATAACTGGGTGTCAGTTTGACAGTTTTCCTATCTCCTGCATGTTAAAGTTTCTTAAAACAGGGTGTCCAAATGAGGCAACTGTTCACTTCCGGGTGTCCATTTGGACAGGTGGATGGGTGTCTGCCTAAGCCCCTGGGCTGATGTCTGTCCAGTGTCAATTCTGTACCGTGTATGAATCATAATGTAAAGGGATCTCCAACAGCTTTGTCAATTCTCCACCAATAAACAGTGACAAGGGATACCAATCTAATAAATTAATTGATAAATCTGTCAGCAATTTTTCTAAATAATCTGAAAGACATAAAGAGAAACATCCATTGAAATAATCTAATGAATTAAAATACAGGTGCAACATTTGTTCTCTTATCTCTTAATCTAATCCTGTCATTTCATCTCATAAAACCCCAGGGCTGGGTGGTTTAAGGTAGCTTACTGTTGCCCTGGGTTCTCAAAGTTTAGGGGGCAAAACCAAACTGATCTGTTTCTGCATCACAATGAACATGTTTGCTTGGGGTTTAATGTAGCTCACTCACATGACGGCGTGGCAGCCCAATGGGTGAAGGAAACCACCCTCGATGACGATGCCACTGGCAACAAACAAAGACAAGACAGGACATAAACAGGACAATCACAGAAGTGACAGAACGTAATACAGACATCACAAACAGATCGGCTTCCTGTTCTCCTTTAGCGCTGAGAGCACCAGGGCTACAGGAAGCTCCCTCCAACCACCAGCCACTAGTATGAACATGTCATGGTCAAAAGTTTCACACGTACAGTATAAATAGAGATTTAATATGCCTTTGTGCCAGACCTTATGGCTTAAGACGTAAGGTTCAGTATCACCACCTTCAAAAAGATTTGCAGCATAAGTGGTTTGTTTATTTTGCCATTCAGAGTCATACTTAAGGTTATTTCACTCAGATGACGATTTGTCATACCAAATGAGTGACAGAAACCTCCCTATGTCATTGGCAACATACTTGGGCAATAACAAGACGCAAAATTAAAAAAAATTAAGTCTACAACAAAAATCTGCTTAAATTTGTGCTGCCCCTTAAATCTGAGAGCTGTATGGTTTTATTTATTGATTGGTGTTTTACGCCATGATCAAGGGTATTTCATTTATATTTTTAATTGACACCAGCACAACCATAAAATGTGACGTGTTTTTATAAAGTTGGAAAGTTAATTTTCCTCCAGTGATACATGTAAGAAGACAGCATTGCTACACTCAAAACAAACTGCCCTTAGCCAGAGGGATGAGAGACCACTAGGCCAACTCATATGAAGGAGCCACAGCAACGAAAACTTCGCTCAACATAATGGACAACAAACACCATGACATACATGTACCACTGGACCACTAGTGGCACTACCCTGTTGCCCTTTAGCCCTTAGAGCAACATGTCTTCAAGCGCTCACTGGTGCACTGAGATAAATAGTGCAATTTTACAGTGATAACCTAAATCACCTCAAAATTCGTCCATAAAATTGCTACTTTGGAAGCTATTTTACAGGCTTGGAAATTGTGTGTGAGAGTCAGACGATTGATTTCCCGTTTAGAAAGCATCAAGATTTCTCAGAAAACATACATTTGTCTGTTTACATGCTGTAATATTGTCACAATTAGCAAAAATGTAAGCATTGTTCATAAACGAAATTTTAGGTGATTTACATTAGTCACTAGACACCTGTCCCCTTTGTGTCATCCTAAGCTCAGGCCCGTATTCATAAAGCTACTTAAGTATTTCTTAAAGGTAAGAATTATTTAGTCAAATTTCAGCCTGTCATTTAATCATAAAAAAAAATTAAAAGGGGAAATAATTAAGTGGACATTTTATAAATTTTGCTTATAATCTTTCATTTAAGATCATACAAAATTAAGCAAAATGGTGTTTAGGTATTTAAAATGAAGTTTCAAAATTTGCTAAGTTTTTCTTAACCTTAAGTAACTCAAATGAGCCCTAAAGTGTATGACACATTTCACAAATAACACACTCCAACCATAAAATGGCATAAATACACACGCTGATAACTGCTTACTTGCAGGTGGCAGACTTGCTTACCCTAGAAAAAATGTTTGTGTAAAAAACATTTTTTTTAAGAGTATTTTCTTACCATTTTGTGTATTTTTGTGTTACAGCATAGACCAGAATATTAATTTTTGGGTGTATTTTGATGGCCTTTTGGTGTACATGTATTTAACATAAATTATGTGTGCAGAATACACCAGGTAGGCAGGTCTCAGCTGATCAACTTATAGAATAATAGCTCTACAACTGAAATACTGGACACCTGAACTTTAGCATTTTATTATCAGTCTAGTAGTGATCAGCTAAAATACAACCTGGGCTCAGTGGGTTTGGCTCCCATTGCTTGGGGCAAAAACTTTGAGCCATCTGTTTATTCAATTGCAATTCATTAACGCTAATAACTTTTCAACTGATGGGCAATAGACAGTGGGGGGAAAACACAACAAAAAGGATTTTTTTACAATGGTGAAAGGTAATAAAATCCCTACGGTAATAAAACTGTCTGCCAGGCAAATTTATACATGGAGCAGCCTTAATGATCCTAAAAAAATGATTGAGGTGGGATATCTATCAGTTTCGATATAGTCTGGAGGTCAGAGGTCAGTCCATGGATTCATATTACATATCAGGATTAACCCATGTCAAAGTTCTCCTGAAAGGATTAGGCCTACTGTAGGCCTCACATTTTGGATTGTTCAGTGAAACCTGTCTTGAGAGAGCGGTTGGCATTTGGGAAGGGGGAAGGGGGCAGGGGGTTACAACTTGTCTAATGGGTTTGGGGAGGGGGCAGGGGGTTACAACTTGTCTAATGGGTTTGGGGAGGGGGCAGGGGGTTACAACTTGTCTAATGGATTTGGGGAGGGGGCAGGGGGTTACAACTTGTCTAATGGGTTTGGGGAGAGGGCAGGGGGTTACAACTTGTCTAATGGGCTTGGGGATACAGGATGTGGATGCCCCATTGAAATGCGTGGCCAAATTATTTTTGTTTGGGGTTTAATGTCATACTCAAGGGGCTTGTCCACTTCACACTGTTCCTTACTTAAATACAGTGGAAAACTAAAAGGAAACTCCATAAAAACCACCCCTTTGATTGCAGGAGCCACATCATGTGGCTCACTCATATACCTGATGGACGACAAGCAGACTCGAACCTGTGAACAGTATATTGGAGTAGCCTAGGATTAGAAAGCAGACACGCTCCCCACTAAGTCACATCTGCCACGATCTGCCGGTGCCAAAATGCGTAGCCATTTAAATTTTTATGATTATCGTTTCCTGTAGAAGGCTAAACACACAACGCTGTAGGTACATGTATCATCTTGGAGAGTGCACCATTTCTGAGTATCCATGTAAAACCAATTGCAGAATTTAATCATTAAGAGATGGATTACCCTTTTGCAGGAATATTGTATGAAAAATATCCCCTTTGAAGTTATAAATTTCAACTCGTCTTCTTCGTACACTATTTTGTTTTTCTTGATTTGATTGGGGTTTTATGCTGTACTTCTCATGGTCTGTTTTTTTCTTCCAATCTCATTTCGTGTAACTTATGGTGTCCATTTCCAGGGTCTGAGTGATACCTACTAGTGCACCTACTAGATAGCCGGCCTCTCATAACATATATCAGATGTTTCTGATATAGAAATTAGAAATTAAATGTTTGATTAAAATTTAACAAAAAATCTACTGAAACTAATTGGATAAATGCGTACCATATTTTATTCCATTTTATAAAAAGTTGCATTTTGTGAAGTTTGATACAACAACGACAGTAGGCCTACTATTTTGAAAATAAAAGGTACATCAAACAACACTAACAATCAAAAGTAAACACAACAGAACTTTAAAATGAACCATTCTAAAAATTGATATGGGAAAATTACCTAACTGTAGGCCAACCGAGACCCATCTTTGTTTTTGTAGTTGGCCGGCAAGTTGATTCCTGGAAATGAAACAGTACAAAGGTCACCAGATGGATCAAAAGGTGAAGGACGACTGACCTGACCAATACTATTTTGTAACCATCCCATCTTGATCTTCATCGATTGTTTGTTTGTTTGATTGGGGTTTATCGTCGTACTCAAGGGTATTTCACTTATATGACGACGTGCCAGTCCAGGTGAAGAAAACCACCCTCGACTAGATCCAGGTAGACTACCGTCATTGTATAGCCTATGCAATATACTGACGGTACAGCTTTGAACACAAAAAAACGTCTTGCAGATTGAGATTTTTTTATCCAAACTACACAGAAAGTAAAATATTTTCAAACGGAATCAACGTGAAAAACGTCTGTCGATGTACATAAATCTTTCAATCTAAAACTCCTTAAATTACCTGCACTCATCATTTTTTTCGCCTTTAGCCTATAAAGTCCACAGCTTTCTCTAGCAACCAGGTATCAAAGTTATCCTGCCATCTTGTTACCTAATTCCCATGCGCCTTCGTTCGTTCATAACATCTGGCATAATGTCACAAGGTCAGAATCTGCTTCGCCGACAAAGGCTCATGGAAATCGGGTGCACACAAAATCTCAAATTACAACGGAAACGGCTATCTTGACTGAGCTACCCTCGACACCACTGGCAACAAACAAAGACAAGACGGGACAAATACAGGACAATAGAAGGACGCAATACAGACGCCACAAACAGATCGGCTTCCTGTTCCCCTTTATAGCTCTGAGAGCACCAGGGCAACACGAAGCTCCCTCCAACAACTCGCTGATCATCATTGAAATCTGTGAGATAGGCATATGCCGACAAATCTCTTTTCGTGGAAGGCTTCAATCAAAAGATGAGATTTGCCCATTTTTTTTTTATTTAATTTTTTTTAGTATTTCATTTTTCATTTTTATATTATTTGTGTGGGTGGTGGTGTCCTTTATATCCTATCTATCCCCTTTACAAACTGGGCTAAGGGACAACATATGATCCGATCTGTTTCTGATGTCCCTGTATTACGTCCTGTTGCCAGTGGCGCCGAGGGTGGTTTCCTTCACCCATGCTTGTACGTCGGCATAGGCCTATGTCATATCAGTGAAATAGCCTTAAGTACGGCGTAAAACCCCAATCAAACAAACAAACAATCTATTAAACTTCAAGTGGGAAAATAGGATTTGCTTAAAGGTAAAGGCTGACGTGAAACTCTATTCCAGATGACAGAAATGGCATAGGCCTATATGTCAACTGTCATCTCTGATGACAGAATTTAGTGGAAACATCAGACTTACCTGGGGGAAGATATGGGGACCACCATGTTACGAGAGCCTAGCCATCAGCAAATTTGATTATCTGTTCGCCAATAAATACTTATATTTGTTTTGCGTCATTTGATTGTCTTGTCTTCTCATCATTGCTTGGTGCTGTGTGCCTACAGTGCGCCCTTCCCATTGCTCAATTCAATTTAATTTTAATTTATTGAACCAAACACTATATAGACAAGGTACGTATAGGCCTATAGTGTATACATATAACCTAGCTGGGACCAATATAAGTTTGGTCCAAGCTATAACGAATTGCAACAGACATTTAGTATACAGTAATATACATAATTCACTTTAATTTAAGCCTATTGTTGAATACACAAAGAAACAAGCAGATATAGGCCCCCTATAGTTGGGAGGAAATCTCCTGTTGCCCTGGTGCTCTAAGAGTTAAGGGGCAAAATGAAGCCGATCTGTTTGTGATGTCTTTGTATCGCGTCCTATAACTGTCCTGTAACTGTCCTGTCTTGTACTTGTTTGTTGCCAGTGGCGACGATGGTGGTTTACTTCACCCACTGGGCTGGCACACCGTCATATGATTGAAATAACATTAAGTAGGCCGACGGCGTTAAACCACAATCAGATAATCAAATAAACAAACCAAAGAAACAAAAAAACTATCGAACAAACAAACAAACAAACAAACAAACAAACAAACAAACAAAAGCGTGATATAATTCCATTCTTCTGAATTTTGGGGAATAAAAGTGAGTTCTTTCATGGAGAATAGACCCAAAGCTATTTCTGCTAACTTTATACATATGTCGTTATTTGACCTTCTCGCTTACATGACTATTACGTTTCCAGGAGAAACGGACATTCCTCCAATAACCAGACGCTTAGCACATTTAATGGTTCACGCAACCGGAAGTGTTCCAGAAGTCGCTTTGTGTTGGGTCTTCCCATAGCAAAACAATGACGATATGGCCTCCCTGTGCTTGTCTTTCCCGTTGGCTAAAGATATAGTATAACCCATATCTATAGTCGTACTCTCTAAAGTTCTTAGCAGTGGAGGAACATTAATTTTCTAAACTGTTAACATGTTCTGGTTGTGATTGTGTGGTTATACAATACTGCAGTACAGCACCGTCATATGATTGATTGATTGATTGATTGATCGGTTAGTCGGTCGGTTGATGATTGATTGATTGATTCGTTGATTGATTCATCGATTGATTCATCGATTGATTCGTCGATTGATCGATCGATTGATTCAATCGATCGATCGATCTGCAGTATTGTATAACCACACAATCACAACTGATCGATCGATCGATCGATCGGTCGGTCGGTCGGACGGTCGGTCGGTCGGTCGATCGATCTCGATCGTTACGAAAACCGGTCAGATGAAATACCAATCAAAAGTCATTTTTATAAACTGTCCGGCAATTATGGCGTTGCTATCTGCGATGTTGGCTCTTTAAATAACAAATTGAGATTAGCATACAGTTGTACAATTTACTATTTTGTTATATTATACCTCATTTAAATGTCTCTCTATACTCTTTGAATCTGTTTGATATTATGCGATATTGGCCCGCAACGTTATATTGGCCCGCAGCGTTTTTGAAGTACTCTCCGCTGTAAACATTAAAATGCCGTTTGTGCTAACGAAGAAATTTATTCGTTTAGCAGTAAGGAGTTAAAGGGAATTTTGGATATTCGGTATAATATAACAAATGTTACAGGGGACTTTGTTCCACATTATAGTTTATGGACTGGTCAGCCAAACACTAATAGTTATATATAAAAGTCCATATCACTATTTGTGGGTGACTGACCAGTCCATAAACTATCAGATTGCCCGCAGCCGTGATAAATAACGAGCTACAATTTGAATCCTTCTGTTACATTGATCAGTTTGGTATAATACACTTTTTTTCGGGGTTACACTGACTTTGAGATGGAATATGCATTTTTCGTAATGCATATCATATGAATTAACGTTAATTATACCCCAGTGTAATAGATATGCCATTTTACAGACAATTGAGTCATCTAATTCCTGCCTCTTTTTTTGCAGATGGCGCCCTTCAGTTCGAACGCAATAATGTGATCTGGGAATTACAAAACATGGATCTAGTGGCATGATGTATGCAGAGTTCTGTGTCTCTAATAGTCAATCATACAATGTAGCCTTGTTTTAATAGAGATACAGAGTTAGAGTGCACATATAACTGTGCATAATTTCAAGTTTTTTCATCTACCGGCTACATTCTAAAATAAAATCAATTCTACTTCCTATGTCGAGACATTGACTCTAAGATACACCCGGGCCATCTTGTTTGGCACTTCTTCTATTTGCTGGGTTGTGGCATACTTCGCCCCAAATATTGGCGGAAATTAATGGGCGATGGCCTGGCATAGCGTACGAGAGTTGTCTTAGTCTCGCCCACTATAGAAACTCTCGCGAGAATACGATTGTGGTATCTAAGGTGACAAATTCCGTCCTGTTATGTATAAAAAAATATAGATCGATGTTTCGTATGTGTACACATTCCCTCAAATGTTTTTTGAAAATTTCATACATCAATACTTTACATTATTACAATACATTATTCAAATTATAGCTTTTGTTACAATATCGCGATACAACTTCACATGAGTTCATAATTTAGCTATTTGATTATGTAATTAAGAAACATTAAACTTCGTAGAATCGTAACGTTTTAACACTGTGATTTGTGTGTTATCTAGCACCGGATGGAAAAGAACTCGTGTGTTGTGATAGTCCTACCAGACCCAGTAGTAGGTACGTATATGTTTTGTCATTCATGTTATGAGAAATCAAAAAGAGACAGGCGATTTGCATGTCAAACTATCTAAACCTTATGCCTTTTCAATAGACCTAGCGCTCACAGTCGCTCGGCCGAGCTGTAATGGTATTCTATAGACTGCTACCGAGCGACAGTGTTCAAGAGTTCGCTTGAACAGGCTTCTGGCCACCTGTCATTGTACGTATGCACGTGTGCTATCCCGATCATTGTGTAACTACTGAAATCCCCAGGTAATTCTCCAAAATCATGTTATTTGAGTAATGTATCAAAAACAATGATCATTTCCGCGTTATTCAGATGTTTGAAAATCTTGTCTCGTTCGTTTCCAAGTTAAGACTGATGTGTAGTCATCTCTCTCAATTGTTACCAGGATTTGTATCGTTTACGTAAACCAAACATTTACTTAAGAAGCCGGAAGGCGAACAGTGCTTGAATAATGAATAAGCCGCAAGGACCTGAATCGGGACCTTTCCTTCAGTATCAGCTGATCACCGCTAGAGGGCGTATCCGGATTTCCCCTTTTGGTATTGAAATAAGTTGACACGGAAACTAAAAAGTATTAACTTGACGTATCCCTTTGAATTCGAGACGGCGGCCGTGATCCAGTGGTTAACTTGTCGCCCTACTGATTCTCCTTCCTTGTACCGCTGACATGTTTGAGTCCTTCTGTCGACCTAAAAGTCATACGCTGTGGCTCCGATAAATTGAAAGAAAACTGAAAAAAAATCGACATATGTTTTAAAAACTCTTAAGTGTGACGTTAAGTCTCAATCAATCAAGCAAACAAACAAACAAACAAATAAACAAACAAACAAATAAACAAACCATTTAAATTCTAGATCGAAAGACAACATACTGAATTCTGACGGTCGCAATTCTGACATCTTTATTTTTCACTTACAGTCACTTTTTTTTTTACCTGTTTACTATTTTACGTCTTCGCAATTTTCCTTTTACAATATCAATTACTAAAGTTTTATTAATCTGTGTGTTTTTTGTGACAAGTTCGTCAGACCTAGGATATAGAGAAATGGAAAGAGGAACACTGATATTATCGGCTCAGTCTGTTCAAAAATGTATGTCTCGCTATTGCTCCTCTAAGTGAACACTGTGTGCACTGAAATCCGGCGTACTGGTCAAGTTGATCGTCAAAACCAAACATTTGTAAAAATGGTTTCATGGTGCTGGCGAGTCCGATCAGGTAACACAAAATGGAGATTTGGTCTCCATCCATTAAACAAACATACCATCATTAATTAAGCCTCCCGCATCCACCATGTGAATAATTGGAGATTGTTTATTGGTTTCAGATTTGGCTGTCTACCTATTGAAATCCCCCGGAATGATCCGTTCTTCTCTAAGTATAACCGTCGCTGTATGGAATTTGCTCGGGCCCTCAGTACCCCAAACCTGGATTGTGAACTGGGTAAGTGTGTCTGGACTATATTCTGATGAGGGGCTAATGCTCGAAAGACGATTAGCCGCTAACACAAGGTTAATTAGCTGGGTTAGAGATAGACGTACAACATGGCGTGACGTCATTTTGTAGTGGGTTAAATTTAATAGCGCTTCGGGCAAACTAGCCCTGGGGATTGGGCGAGTGGTTGAATGAGAATGTTATTTATCGAGTTTTCATTGGTCTAAATAAGTAGTGTAAACGCATCATACCATTTAATTTGAGCCGAAATAGAAGTTATGAATTCAGACCCTCTCATTGTCAGTCCTCGATGTACATTAACGCCAAGGACCAGTCCTGGGTCCAGATCTATCGGGTGAAGCTCGGTCAGCATCGTAACACGAACTCCCTTTCGCTGGAAAAAATCGAAAATCAAGAGATAGTTTCTGTACGTTTAGAATTTGAATATTAACAGTATTTTCGTTTTCTGTGATTACAATATCTTTCCGATAATCGATTCTTAGGGTCGTCGGTTGGATTTCCCGACACTTGTCCAGTTTTCCGAACTAAAGTATACTCAGTCAAAAAAGAAACTTCACACTCATAAATTTCTAAATATTTTCTTGAAACTTAATACAAGAGATATTA
>JAQQZZ010001813.1:0-25853 GCA_030265115.1 Mopalia vespertina
AGCCTTGAAGTTCACAAGTTTCAATTGATTTTCGTTTTACATGAAATATTTAGAAACCGTTTTGTCTTTAAATTTTTTTTAGTTTTATTATGTTCACTATTTTACTATTTGTTTAACAGACCCCTATCAAATTAAGGTTTTCTGACAAATCCTGATGTTTTCTAACTGAAAAATGTTTAATCTGCCTTCCAGGACCATTTCTAAGTCCTTAAAATAACTTTTAAAGTAGCCATATTATGGACGAAATTTTAGGTGATTTAGGGTACTTCAAACCACGATTTTAACGACACTACATTTTTCCTCAAATCTGTCGGTCCAACTTATAAAATCTGTGTTGCCTAAAAGCAATATTTTTCAATAAAATGTTGAGATAAAAATAAATTTGTGCCAACTAATATTATGTAACATTAGTGGAAACTCATGACTTCAATTAAGTGACTGTCAGACATTTTCTGCGCACTTAAAATCAACAGAAAAAGACCAACAATATTATTCATATTAAATAAATACTAAGAGTTCAATTTTAATTGAAAACATAACTGTAAAAAAAAATTAACAACACTGAATAAATCTTTACTTGTTTTATTGATAAGTTGTGGTTTTGCCTTATTGTCATCATACTATTTTTATTGCCTGCTCTTGTTGATCAAAATTTCTGTCGTAATTAAAGTCGTTGTTGTATTAATAAATACACCATTGATGTGTGCTTAACAATATTATTCACAGAAACAAATTGGCAAATTTCAATAAATATTACATAAATCATAATCACATCTCACATACTACGGTACATTGATACGATGATAATAAAAATTGACGTACATTGTAGCAAGAGGATTTCATGTAAATTTGTAATCAGCCATCATTAATAATTTTACACAGCTATGGCAAATTAAGTCTCATAAAAGTGCAATTTATTGGGCGGCTTTATTGCAGTTTATTATACAATATCTATTTCTCCAGTCAAGCAAACCATAAGCTGATAGAGTGGGAGAATTGGCACTTAATAGAAACAAATAGAGCAGAATTCAAATCATACTTATTAATAATCAATACTAGCAAATATAAAAATCAATAAGCTTAGGACTTGGCTTCTTGTTATCACGCTGACGGCGGACACTACTGACGGCCACCCACTGGTAAAACAGCCGCTTCAGCTCAAGAGCCCGGAGACTATCGGCTGGTTAGCAACCCAGTACTTAGCTAATATGGACCCCTTTAACACTCTCATCATACAGGATTTGTTTGTCACATCAAATTGACTTGTGCTGTATCTAAGCTCAGGAATCAACATGCACTATGAAGCGGCCCCCAACCCTGTATAAGAATGATTGTTTCATATATATATCTACAGTCCTCTGCTGTAATCTTTTTGGCCAGAACCTTAAAATCGGTTCTCTACAATTTTGTGAGATAACCTAACATTTGCATTTGCTGCTGTTTTGCTAATTTTTTAAATACATGAATGTGTTTTCTTGAAAAATAAATTAAAAATGCTTTTTATTACAAACTTCATGATCGGATTGGATTGACAAAATTTTCAAAATCAGTAGCAAATGCTAATTTAGACGAAGACTGCAAACAATTTGGGAAACCTATAAATCAGTCCTCCTAAAACAAGTTTGCATAACCACAGGATGACCCAGTTCTGTCTGTTCTCCCCAACACAGGCCAGTATTTATTTCAAATCATTGCCCAACAGACGTATGCCCAGTAAAACAGAGGATAACAAAAACAACGGAGATATGATAGGTTAAAGGTTAAATGAAAGAAAATGTAGAATTGGACCTATACACATATATAAGACTATGAAGTCAAATATAAATCAAAATGACAAAAATCATTTTACAGTAAGAAATAATAAAATTGCAAGATACCGGTATGCAATAAGTAGATTTTCTTGAAGGTATGCAAAATTATAGTAAATGAGTATCTAAACAAATATTTACGGAACTCAACTTATTACTTAAGATGATTGAATCCTGGGTAAAAATGAAAATTTTCTTACATTAATAGATGAATGGGGATTAATACCATAGTCTAAGGTTATGACAGCCAAATGGGTGAAGAAAACCACCATTGACATCACCATGGTCACTGGCAACAAACACTGATAATCACAAGATGCAATCGATGACGAGGACATCCCAAACAGATAGGCTTTGTGTTGCCACCAAGCTACAAGAGCCTCAACATTCATGATATAGACAGCACTTCTTTTATTTGTTTCACAAGCAGTCATATTTAAAAAATACAGAAACAGTATACAACAAAACTTTTACAAATAAAATTGTCTATTTTAAAAAGCAATCAGACAGAGTATTCTGTACGGTTTATTTCTAGTTTTGTTAGATATAAGCATCATCCTATGGGTAGAAATATGATATCTGATTTTAAGTCCAATAAAATAATTTAACTCTTTTGTAGAAAGATTTGTTTGGCTCTTGTAATATATTACAAAAGTTTTAAATGTAAATTAACATACATCTGACATTTACAACATATATTTTTAATGTAAAGATTAGATAAAAATAATTGCTTGCCTCTAATGGAATATGATAATATCAGATGTTGATCGATAGAAGTCAATTTCTTTAGAACCTAATCATGCAAAATTAATTATTTACCATCCAATATTGAATATTTAATCCATCAAAATTGAACCTTTCTTTTGAAATTGGATATCTTGAACTTCTCCTTTATATTGCTGGATATTTAATATTCTGAGGGACAAATTAAACAATTTATTCAATATATATGTGCAGCTGAGTGGTTTGTAGAGTTGACTTTCTCAATTGCCTTAATATATATATAAGAACATGCATTTAAAACTATGCTGAGTATTTTTTTTATGAAAATCTTACAGAGAAGACAAGTTTTATTTTTATTTTCTCCTTGAAAAGAAACATTTCGCCTGAGAAATACTAAATAAAATTTGTGTGGCCTAATCTCGTGTAAGCGTAGTCTAATTTAATGTAACCCATTAAAGCTGTATTATATTTACGATGATCGATTCCTGGGACAGCACTTGTACATATGTGTTACTTTTGACAGAATCTATACAATTCAAATTATTGGCTTGAAAGTAATTACTGGTCGAGTAATAATATCATAGATATAATATCTCATATTATGATTTAATTAATTTCAGGACTCATATTTCAAGAATATATTTTTTTAAATAACTCATCAAGTGTATAATATTTGTTTGTTTGTTTGATTGAGATTTAGCATCATACTCAAGGCTATTTCACTTATTCTATGAGGGATTGTCCATTTTACATTGTTCCTTGCTTGAATACAGTGGAAAACCAAAAACACCGTCAAACCCACTCTGGGATAGCCGAGCCACATGAGGGAGGCAGATGGACTCGCACCCGTATCGGTACACCTAAGAAGGATTAGTAAGCAGACTTATCACCAAACCACAGCTGTGGACTCCAGAAAGTTTATGCGCCCTGGCTTACAGGCACACAGACACATGTGCTTGTTGACGAAATATATCATCGGGGTTAACTTCATCGACGCACCTTCACTTGACTTAATGAAACCTCGGGCAAGTCTACTTTTAAATTGAAGCGATGAAAGATGGCTGCTGTTTTGTCGGGTTTGCCAGACAGTCCTGTTTTCTTGTCAGAATTTGTTCGGATAACCATAAACGGTGATGCAAATGAAAGCATATATGCCATTGATTACTGAGGTGGTTGTATTTTGGAATACATGTGATTTCAAGGGCACAGGAGCTGCAAATAAACTGGTAAGTAAGCTTTTGTAGAAACCTTCGTTATGACTGAAGTGTATAAATTGTCAGTCATCTCAGAACTACTCGTCAACTTGTTGCTTATCTAGTGAATCAAGCTTGTAGTTGAAATTACGAACAATTGATACGACTTGAGTGGGGATAAGGACTGTCCCAAATGCAGCAGTACTGTTTGTAACATTTTGCCATTTTGTTTTTTTATTTTATGAACTGTAATTGCGCAATTTCGAGAGTATTACCTATATGTGGACATTTCTGTTGAATTGAATGGTCAATTGTAAACATACAGCCGTGTCATCCAAAGAAGCTACCCTTTTATAGCTCCATGTTGCTAATTCATGCTCGATCTGGTCTCTAGCTACTCTCCCCAAACTGATAGCCTATTATAGGTTCGTATATATGTTTTTATCTTTCTATGAGCTGGTTCTGTTCGAACAGGTCTCCTTTGAATTATGTTTTAGCAAACTTTATCTCGGTCTGCAAATTACGATATAAAATTGAGTTGTCACACACGAAACGAAAGGCAATCAGTTCAACTAAGATTCCGGTATGAATATATACATGTGGTAGTCAGAATCCAATAAAAAGTGTAATGCATTCTGTTCTTTAAAGAAAATGCACTCTTTCTACGATTTAAAATTGTCAAAATGCTAAATTTTACACAAGCATAACAAAGTGTCGCCAATTGTCAACATGTTGACTTATAACAAGGCGTGGAATGTAAAACAGAAAAAGATATTTACCTCAAACTGGCTGCTTTTCGACTTAAAATCGCTACAGCTGTCAACCGCTTACTTCCGGCAAGCACCTGTCCCGGCATGCAGCGCTATGTTAATGTTTGTCGATAGTACCGTAAAGCTTCCAAAATTATTGTACTGTGTTATGTTTTCGCGAAATTTAAGAAATTGAACTAATAAATACTATTGATCAAATTAATGTGCTTTAATTTGCAGTGCCACATAGCAGAGTTCAAGTCATTAGTTTAAGGCAATAGCGACATCATTCCGACCACTCAGCCTTTCGTAAGTACATGGCTAAAAACTGTTTGATCAAAAGCCGTTGTCGTCTTACCTCTAGTGTTGCAGTCTGCGTTGAAAAGCTCGAAGGTAGACCTACATGTACTTAGTAGTTACAAAATGGTCCACGGAATGTTTACAAAAATAAAAAAAATAAAAAAAATGAAAGAAACTTCAAAACTCAGCGCTCTGTTTTCCAGATGATAGTCTGCAATCATACAGATCAAGTAAATTTTAACTTTGGGGTAAACTGCAGCATCATGTTTTATATATGAAGTCACGTGGCTTAGCCCTTTACTCTTCACCAAAGTTGCGGAAAACTTTGGCAGCTTAAAAATGTTTAAATATGTAATTTTGTATTTAAGAATAATACCTGTTAGTAACTTTAAAATAAGAATTGCATTGAACTATAGCTGTATGACATGATTACATAGTCCTGATGTATTTATATAGTTGTAAATTGCGCAACAGCGAACACACAATTTTCGGAAAATTACCGATTATTACTACACATGGTCCTAGTTTATGACCAAGCCGTCCATACGCAATGTCATGGACGGCGACGGTTTCAATCAAATCCGACCACTGGCGACCAGTCCTGTCAGGATAATCTTTTAAACAGACACTTCATGACAACATGTCAATAAAGTGGTCATTCTGCACGCAGCATCCAACTGTCAACAAGTCATTCTCAGACGATCAATTTAGGTTGCAAATAGTAATATTCATATATAGGACTTCTAAATTATAAAACAATAATTTGGGGATAAATCAATGCTTGGACTTGGCTATAGAAGTGTTCTGTACAGTGTTTTGTATAGCTCATTATCCTATAAACAACAAAGCTCATTTTCACTGGCTGGTTCAGCATGTTCGTTGACCAATCAAAAGGTTTATATAAAAGATTTATTATGTATAAAGGAAGGTGGTGTAGAAAACCCATAAAACTTGGCTCGACTGTGGTGTAGACAAAACAATATAGAGCATTTCATATGATAACAAATGTACATATTTCCAAAAGGTAATCACACCGGCACAGGGATGTAGATTAAATAAAATGGATGAATCATCTCATGTTATAGATAAACTTTCAGTGACATATATGATATTAAGTGAAGATTCATAGATTAATAGCATATCACTTACCAAAAAGTAATATAAAATAAATGAAATTCACAAGTGTTCACCTAACCTTATTTTCTTATCAGATATTTGAAAAATATTTACAATTTCCAAATGTAACAAAGGACAATGTGAAACCCAATAGCAAAAGAAAAGATATAAACAGTAAAGCTCAAAATTAAATAATTTTCTCCCAAAATTTACAATTCCAAGCTAAAATATCTAGATAAATTTGTGTGTGTCAACCATTTGCCAGTAGAAGCCAATAACTTACACACAAATGAATGGGTCTGTGTTACCCCCGAGCCACTGCAAAACAATACGATTCAACAGAATAAATTGGCTTGTGTTGCCCCTTAGCCAGTGCAAGGCAAAAGGGTCCACCAAAACGAAAAGGGTTGTCGCCCTTTAGCTAGTGCAAGGCAATATGATGCTGCCTCCAACAACCCACAACCACACATATACATCGGTTAATTTTTATTTCTTTGAAATACCAGTTCACAGGTTGATTTATTCTTAACCCATGCTGAATATCTACGAGATATATTTATCTCATTCTTGCCATACCAAGAAGGCATGTACATGTACATTGTCATTACTTTCTCAAGCTAACTGTAGGTTACCCATAACAACTCAAGATTAAGATCTGTTTAGAAACGTGTCCCTGGGAGTTAATCTACAACATGAGATGATTTATCGGTTTAAATTTTTCGACATCTCCGTGACAGTGTGATTAATTTTTCGAAATATAAGATGTTAGAAACATAGATCATTGTGACACATCGCAGCATTTGTGACTTGGCTCAGCTGTTCTCTAAATGAAACAATATTGAGAATGCCATATAAAACCAAATAAACAAATATCAAGTAATGATTTATAGCATTCACTAGCCCAATATTAACATAAAATAAAAAATAAATGTGTGTTTATGTGACCTTTATTTCCATTTTTATATTGTCTGATATTTGGAAAGCATACATAAACAATATATGAAACTGAAATAAGAAAAGATTTGGCTACATGTAGTTATTGAGACAGTTTTCGCCCTATAGTTTTACTACCCAAAACTAAAATATCAAGACCAACTAGCAGTAATAACATAGACCAGAATAGCACAGGTAAAGACATGTTCCATAAATAAATATATATTGCATAATTGTATTAATAATAGCCTAAAGATATACATTCTATACAACTACAACACAAAATTATCTAAGAATTGAAATAAATTTTTGATGAAAAAATGATATTTTCAAAATATGCAACAGCCAAAGTCAGATTTCTGCACATAAGTTAATACATGAATTTTATTTTACAAACGTCAGTGAAGTACGATCAAATAACACATGAATCTATTAAGTTAGCAAAAATCGCAAGCCGATTTGTGATATTTGTTGCAATACATTGGCTTATGTGGGATCACAGATTTTCTTGTTAAATTTAATAATCTAGTACACGTTGGAATGAACAAATTGTGGGGAATGAGTGCCAACGAAATTCACAGAGCAGCAGCAACATATATATTGGAACGTCATATTACTAAGAGAAAGTTTTGACTGATCCATACCAGTCTTGTCAAAGTGTGGCCAACAAATAAACATAGCAGCATACTTTCTTTTCATTAGTGGAAAATAAGCCAACGGTTAAAGATAAAAAACAAATGATGTCAGACATTTTCAGTGAGCAGAACCAAACTGCTCTAACACGAGGAGGCCAGGGTATGTGCATGTTAAAAGCAGTTATTCTGGTAAATGACCGTAGTCTATGTAATTGATTGGGGTCAGGGGTTTTGCCAGAAATCAAAAGTATGATGTCCAAAATGGTAATTTTGCTTCACATTTTAAATAACTGGGTGTTCAATTTTGACAGTTTTCCTATCTCCTGCATGTTACAGTTTCTTAAAACAGGATGTCCAAATGAGACAATTGTACAATTCAGGGTGTCTAAAGGCCGGGTGGATGGTTGTCTGCCTAAGCCCTTGGTTCTCAGTCTGCAAAACTCTTGGAACTGATGTAGATTGTTTCTAGCTAAGAGAGCTATTGCAATAAGGTACACTGTACTGCTGGAAACTGTCTTTTATCTGTTTAACAAAATGTGTTCATTTTAATTTTTTGACAGCTTCCAAGTTACAACAAAGTAGTTTGATGATGTCTGCTTCAGATTTGAGCAGCGAGGAAGAAACTTTATTCATATCCAAGAAGAAAGCAAACGGCCATGTTCCTAAAAGGCTGAATGGCATGACCAGGACTCATAACAAAAATAAAGCCAAGGCTTAGTGAGAGTGCTTAATTATTATTGTGTTAAAGACTAACTAAAGATTTCTCACCAAAACTTGCCTAAAATAGAATAATCACTGGGTTTACAGAAATCAAACATGGCTTCTGAAATTGCCCCGCGGCCCTGGCTTAGTGGTTAGCGATTGGGCTTACTAATTTTACTTCGAAGTACTGTTCACCCGATTGATATACGTGAAATACTCTTGAGTACGACGTTAAACCCCAATCATACAAACAAACGAACCTTTTGAAATTTCCAGTTCAAGTCCCGAGTCTGCAAGCTTTGGTGAAAAATCTTTAGTTTAGTTTTTACATATGACGGTTCTGTTAAATATTAGATTTATTTTTTAAAAGATATAAATTTGTGGCCTTATTACTGAGAAAACAATTGTGTTTCTGTATTTCTGTCCAGTAATTGATTCTCAAAATAAGTAAATTTCATTGTTATATTTCATCACATATATCATTTTGTAATACGTTACACTTCATCAAGACATGTTATTTGTGTAGGTGGGATTCTGACTTTCGAGTCCTTGTATTCATATGTTATGATTATCAGTTGGGAGATTGAAATCATCAATTGGTTTCTAAATTTAGTTAGCACAAAGATTGTATTATAACATCTCAGTGTTGCATCATGGGTTACATTGGTGTTTGCTCAGTGGTGTTTGAATATGGTTGACCTTCAACAATGTATGCCAACAACCTTCTTGAGCATAAACTTATATTAAAGATTCTCTGATCGAGGGCTAGTAACCCATAGGCCAGTGTCAATAAAAGTATGGGTTTATATTTATGAAAGCATGGTGTAAAACACAGATTAAACCAGACAATCAATTTTTTGCCATCATTTACATGAAGCTGAGTGGTCGAAATTTACTGCTGGCATTTTGGTGCCTGTCTGTGAGTCGAGGGTTCTACTGGCTGGGGTTTCGATTCTGTCATGTAAATCCACTGTAAAACCAGACTTCTGGTAATTACTTCTGACCATTGTATATGAGGGAGTCACATGATGTAGCTCAGCCAATCAAATGGGGTTTCCTCTCGGCTTGAAGTATGTTAGAGTCAGACATGGACAATCCATCGTCCTATAAGTGAAACACTCTAGAGTATGAAATTAATTAAACGATCAAACAAATAAACAAACAAATGACTTTTATGACACTGTTACCTCAAATTTTAGAAAATACTGCTTAACTTTGAATTTATAGATTAACTAAATTTGGTGCAGACCTTAGATTGTTTAGGATTATAACAATTATTTCAGAATTACTAACCAGCAGATATCTGTAATAAGATGGTGTAAATAAAAATTACATTCTATATGTTACCTGGAATATGTCAAATCCTGTCTGGAAAACCTCTCGATGGTGGCAATAAGTGTCTGATATAATTAATTACAAGGCTTTCTTTGAAACATTGTTCTGGAGGGTTTTTTTCTCCATTAAAAATTTACCTTGATGGAAGATCTATGTAGATGATTTCATTTAAAATAAGAATTTGCTCTACAAAGTTTCTAATCTGATTGAAATGAGATCAAAATTATCTCCTCGTTAATTTATTGTCGCCTTATGTCAACATATCATATGACAAAGTACATCCAATGGTTGAATTATTCCAGAACTGCTTCACAGTGCTTAGTTGTACCTATTAAACGGGGAATACCCTGATGAGGAAGCTGACAGGTACACATGTCCTTGTGTTACTGGCTTTTAATTGGACACTAGAGATGGTACTTATGTCAGTTAATGCCTGTTACTGTAGGATTATCTCAGATCCACATAGTGACAATGCAGATTGACGTTTGTTCTGCAAAATGTGCGCTGGTATTGCAAATATCAAGATATGGATTAAATGTGCAAAGAGATTATTATCTTTTTATTATTTTTTGCTAAATTTATAAAAGTTTAAAATATTTACTGTTTACCACAGTGCATATAAAATACCCCAAAATTAATGCACAAATACATCTGTCAATTGCAGTTCCTTAACGTTACTGTTGAAGGACAGTTACAACTAAAAATCAAGATTTTAATTTCATTATTCAAACGATGTGAATTATTTTGACTAGAATCTGTTCAAACTAACAGAGTTTAGAATGTGAGAGAGGGGTTTTGATTGGCTGGCAGCGTGTAGCTTATTGCCTTATAAACACTAGGCCATAACTATATTGATAAATACTGGTCCTTTGTAGGGGCTGGATTGATATCCTATCATTGAAAACTAATCTCTAATGTTCTCATTTAAGGCTATTTATTCAGTTCTATGAAAGATTCTGCTATATTTTGAAATGAGTTGTGATTTATATAAAATAAAAAGATGATATAAATATTAAATAATGATCATTCCAGAAAATTTCCACTATTATACATTATATAAAAAATATCATTACCTGTTGATAAATATTATGTGGAAAAATAAAAATGTTATGTATAATTTTATACTGGTAGATCTAAAGATTTGTACATTCATAGAAAACCATTCCTGAAGTCGGTAAGCTGTTCCATCTTCTGATATAATAAGATCATCCATTGTTATATGTATAAATGTGATTATGCTGTGAAGAGATTAATATTATTGTTGTCCTAAAGATTCAAATCGAAAGTGAAAGTAAAAAATCGTCCAGAAGAATTGTAGACAGTACGAGTACAGTGGTGTAATGTTAATGTTTAACTTATGAAGAGAGATTTGTCAATAATGAGTGTACAATGTATTGGATTGTTTAAAGGGAATGGCAGGTGGGTTTTGGAAGAGCCCTATGATTGATAAGGGACAACACATAGCCAATTTGTCTTTGGTGTCCTGCGCTGCAATGGGACACTACTTGTCGTGTACTCTATCCTTGTCTTGTGTGTTCTCATTGGTTGATGGGAATGATATTGAGGTTTCGTTTACTTAAATCCTTTATATAATACAAGGCGAAATAACCAGGGTTTAGCATGTAACAAGTATGATGTAGGCCTGCTTGTAAAACAAACAAAAAGAAAACAAGCTAGAACTTGTTCGATCTTTTGTAGCCTACTGTTATAAAAGTACTAAAATTCCAGAAAATGGACTACAGAAACACAACCAGAGTGTAATAATTAAGATTTCGGGTATATTCACGTACATGTACCCTATACGCCGGTATTAACATACTCTGGTTAAGGTTCTTTTAAACCAGACTGCTTTCTGAAAATCACGCAATGCGGGAATATCAAGTCATTGAGTTTCTACAACAGATGGGGTGCCTTTGAAGAGACTTCCCCTCTTTACAGCGAGGTAGGGCAACAAGATATGACATCCAGCCGTGCGAAACCTTTAGAATTAAGGCCTGCCTTTGAATAAAAAAATAGTATTGAATCCGTATGGCCTCTTATCTCGTCAAAACATCATTCTGACCTGTTTGTTGAATACTCATCCAGGGGGGTTCCCAACTTAGAGAGACCCAGGCATGTCCTTCCAAATCTCGTTCTCAAATCGGGAACACATTTTAAATAGATCAAAAGCGAGTAGGGTATACTGCTGAGAAATGATTGATTTTGATGTGGAAATGGATGTCATATGGTCGTTAATGGGTCGCTCTTACCCACAAGTTTTCAAAGAAGAAAATGAAATAGTTAAAATCAAGGAAAGGCCATACAGTTTTTATACATTGGAAGATTAAGTGCATAAATATGGTAGTTACCCTTAGTTCTAAAGGTTACGAAGACACCTGGGGCGTAGCTATAGGGTAACTTGCCTATACTGCATCATTGCGGGTTTTCCGTCAACATAAAATTGTAGTCTTAAAATACTTCCGTAAAAAATAGTATTCCAAGCTATGGAAAAAGGTTAGTTTATAGGGTTTTATGAAAGTTTGTTTCTAAATCTGCACGTTGCCTATATCTCCAATGTCAAAATCATTGGTTTGCCCTACCTTGTCTTAAGGCGGCAACAGTATTTCACAAAGGGACGTCACTCTATTGTCATAACTCCCGTATGAGTAAGTTGGATTCTTTAACACGTGTACTAATAAAACGGACTCTACTACTTTCTTGTAAAAGACTGTGGATAATTATTTGATGCTCAAAACTCATTCTGAAATTGCTTCTAATTTGAAGCAGTTTGACCTGGATTTGCTCAATGTTATGTTGCCGAACTTCCCAATGTTAATGTAGGTTTGATGTATTCGCAATAAAATATTGTAATAATTTGATTCATTGATACATTACAAATTATTGTACTGTGGATGTGTTTTTATGTTATATTTTTGTTCTTTGTATTAAAGAGAAAACTGATTAACTGTTCAACCCTAGTTTTTGTCCTGTAGTTCTTATCTGATAAAGTTGTGATTAGAATGGTTGATACATGTAGCCATTATTAGGTGAGGTAATGATTAATCACGGGTGTCTGGAGGACCTTCCTCTTGCTCTGGTGCTCTCCGGGCTAAAGGGGGAACAGGAAGTCAATCCGTTTGTGAGGTCTTTGTTTTGTCCTGCATTTGTCCCCGTGTTGCCTTCACTTGTTGCCAAGGGTGGTTTCCTTCACCTATTGGGCTGGCACGCCGTCAAGTGAATGAAATAACCGTAAGTACGACGTTAAACCCCAATCAATAAATCAATCCAACAACGGTATTCTGTTTCCCTGATTTCCTAGCTCTGGTTTGTTTACCTCACCTGAGAGCCAGTAAGAGGATACATTTATATCATTTCTAACTATGAGTCAGTTGATCAACTGTGTTTGGAGTTTTTTTAATAATTGTTTAATATTAAACTTAGTCATGAATTAATTAATAAAAGGACAGCGGTATTACTTAATGTCATATAAACCCCTTATTTAGTTGATGCTTTGCATAGGCTTGCTAAATGTCTATCTTAGCATCATTTTATTTTATTTTTTTGCAATATATATGTATATAGCCCATATAGCTAATTCATTGTGCTTTACTAACCTTTTATTTGTCCCAATGACACATTGTTCCCCAAATATGGTCCCATGTTACATTAATATCTCATTTGTTTTCTATATTGATATATTTCTGCTCTTCCATCTCTAAATTGTACAATATGTCCGTCTATTCCGCTCCAAGTTTGTATGATGTTTCTGTTATGACGTTACTGTAATTGTACGCCATTCTCTGTTGTTACTGTTTTATGTACTTTGTTTTCTCACTGAATTTTAGACACTTCATTTCAATTATTATTTGTATATATATTATAAGAAATGTCCATGACATGTATGTTATTGAGTTGTTATGTTTTTGTGAATATCATCTGAATGATAATAAACCTCTATCACTCCAAACTTCGTTAACAAAAAGATAGACAATGTATGCATTTAATATACTGGATTATACCAATTTCATGGGAGATTGAAAATAATAAACTAATAATAAAACCGATTTTTGTTTTATTTTCCATGTTTATAATTCAAGGAACCTGTGGCTCATTGGTAAGCGTTTAACTCTTACACTTATCCTTTAAGGTAGAATTTCACAGGCTCGAGTCCCCTTGTGGACCTCTGGTATACGACTCTATTCACACTAGATGGCCCCGACAATCACACAAGATTTCCTCCCTTGTTCATAAGTCAAATGCCCTTGAGAATGACCGTATACACTCCAATCCAATCCGATTAAAATTAGATCTAAAAAACGATCCACATGTTTTGTTTGTCGCTGTTGAGATATAACTCAGTCACCCTACTTACAATGTCAATTGGCTTCTTGACTTGACCAATCACACAGCCGCTTCTCAAATCTGGTTTGTAAAAGCCGAAGATTTCCGCCGACGAACCGAAATTTACCGACTGCATATTTTAACATGAAGAAAGGCATTTGACTAAAACCGGAATCAGGCTCACCTCCACGCCTTACGTATAGGCCGCATGGTCATAAACATAGTAACATTTTGAATGCCTTAATGTAGTGATATTCGCTAATACGGCGTTAATTGTGCGGTCGTAGCAAGACAAATTACAGCTGTATAAATAAACTATATACTTTGATGTCATTCAGCTGTACATCAATCCAATTCCTTTTTTGAAGATACCAATTACCCAAATCAAATAAACAAACAAATTATAAAGATACTAAAAATTTACTCATTTTTAAATGAATAAAATTGTTCAATTTTAGGTTGACCTACATAACCCGTTTTCAAATGTTTATGCACGTATGGCTTATTGTAAAAGTAGAGTCCCTTCGTCACTTCCTGGTAAGAAAGTAATAGTGCGGGTTTATCCTAAAGTCCCCAGTCTGCGTTAAAAAGCTAGATGGTACTTCGTGGTTACAAAATGGAAGAAAGGATACGCACAAAATCAACAAACATCTGTTACGTTGTTACATTGAAAAAGGATTCATCTAATATGTTATGTTTTGTTTGTATGAATATTATTAAAATGTACATTGGTGAAATAAATGAAAATGTTTTACCTAGAATAAATGATAATAACGTCAATGGTGCATCTTAATGTCCAAGCGGTGACGCTCAGGTCAAAAATTAAATTTAGTAGACAAAAAAGACTTAATACTGGTTTACAATCCCCAACGAATACATTCTGTAAACACAACCATTTTGTGTGTAAAATGTTGAAGTTACTGTCTTTCCTACTAGTGTTACAAATCTACATTCATGGGGAAAGAGAGAAGTTGCATTAAGGGGCACCATTGGCTTTGTTGTCATTTATTCTAGGTAAAATATCACGTGACGATAACACACATGACCTGCTCGACAAGTAACACAAGAAAGTGCGTGAAAAGCCAATCGTGCACCTATAAACCCAGAAAAAGACGGGTTGTCAACATATACTTGAACCGTATTTCCGCACGTTTTAACAAGGCCACTGGGGGATATACAGAATTTGACTGACCGGTGAATAGGTTTAGATAGTTTATTATGTAACGCTCAAATCTATTCGTGATTTCGCCTTATATGAACGACATGCTCCGCGGATTGTTTATATCGGTTACAGGTTCGCTCTGATATTTAGTAAGGTAGGTTGTCACATACATTGGCTATACGAATCATTTTAAACTGTATGTAGTTCCTATTCAGATTTGTAAATATCCGTTTGTATCTAGTATGCTTTGTATTTTTGTTTTAGTTTTCTTAAATTGAGTGTTATGCCAGGGACTAGTAGGCCTATGACACCGTTAACTACTCTGTAATATAGGCCTACTCATTCCAGGTTAGGTTAGATGCGAATACATATCTAAGGCCTATATAGATACGGTAAATTACGGTTAGGTTAGTTGACTTACACATTCAGCACATTGACCTGCATATTTACTATTTAAAGTTCTCTATATCCCAAAGCCAACTTTAACCATGAAATACATTGGAATATTTTTAACGCAGAGAAAGAGAATTTTGCTACCTCCACCGGGATTCGAACTCGGATCTCTGGCTAGCAGGGCCAGCTTTCTAACCAACTGAATATATTTTTAGTTATGTATTTATCCTGAACTCGAATATTGTCTAAAATCTTCCTGCTTTAAAGTTTATAGATAACCTATGGCCAAAATCATGATGTAAGTCTACGTAGAAAATTGTGACGAAACTGTCGAATGTTTTTTTTTTTTATATAATATATACAATCTTTTCATACGGAATGTCCTGTGAAGGGTCACTATTATAACGACGTGATATATACAGGTCGGGTCATATGATATCGATTAGTTAAATATACATTTAAGAGATAAAGCTAGTACAATTCTCAACCGATTTCAATCTATAGGTAAATGTATATAGGTAAAGGCAAGTATTTATAAGTTTAATGTCGTCAGAAAGTTAATAATTTTTATTTTTTTGATTGAGGTTTTTAGCCGTGTTTAAGGTTATTGCACTTTATCTCGGCGTACCCGTGGGTGAATTAACTCTTCCCGACGCCACTTGCAACAAATAAAAGACAATACAGGACAATCACAAGAACAGACACAATATAATGGCACCATAAACAGATCAGCTTCGTGTTGCCCCTTAGCTCTAGCCTCTAAGAGCATCGGGCGTGTCCCTCCAACCACCCACTTTAACGTTATTGAATACTGGCCAATTTTTAAGTGATATCTCTGATGTTTTCTTCTTGAAGAGCTGTTTAGTGAGCATGCCTAAGAGGCAAATAGTTGGTAAGTAGCGCTCGTGCTAGAAAGAGAGAATGGTTTGGTCTCTATTTTAGAATGGTTAGACAGTTTCGATTGAAACTTGCCCTGTTTAATGCTTTTGCTGCTTTCCTGGTTGTCCCGAAAGGCTTCTTGTGCTTTCCTGGAGGTGGCTTCTTGTGTTTTACTGTTGGTCCAGATAGGCTTCTAGCGCTTTCCGGGTGGTCCAGAATGCTTCTTGTGCTTTCCTGACGGTCCAGACACTGGCAGAAAGGCTGCTTGTGCTTTCCTGTTGGTTCCGAAAGGCTTCTTGTGCTTTCCTGGTGGTTCAGAATGGCTTCTTGCTCTTTCCTGGTGGTTCAGAAAGGCTTCTTGCTCTTTCCTGATGGTCCAGAAAGGCTTCTTATGCTTTCCTGACGGTCCAGAAAGGATTCTGCAGATTTTCTGATTATGTCCACAGAATTTTAATGTTTCCCAGTTGGGTTTTAAGTGTTTTATTGTATAGCACATATTGCTTTTCTTGTGCCCTCTAAATCTGATACGTTTTGTCTGCGATGTATTATCTATATACTTTATGCAAAACTTTTGTCGCCTTCGTTTTGAGCCTTAGGAATATCCCTTCTTGTCACCACAGTAAAGATGAGGGTATAGGGCTAATAAAGCCCCCATTGGGGTCGCAACCCGTCATAAGACTGCATGGGATAATCTTACGAAGTCCTACGGCGTACAGCAAACACAATTTGAAGTGTTATACCCTTGAGTACGATCATACAGAGCAGTTATATTGAATAAATCTACAATGTGTCATCTATAACCCTTCTGTATCTGACTGTGAACGGTCGTCTGTTACAGAGTTCAAGTGACCCGCATGCACTGGTGGGCTATAAAGAGGCTATCGCTTAAATAAAGCAGGATGCTACAATGATGTAGACTGGTTCTACGCAGTTCATTCACTCGTTATCCATAGCGGTCCTATGAAGCTATAAGTACCGACAACATGGTTGCCCCAATTGAAGGTGCAGACACAATATCCAAGTCATCGGAAAAAGGTAAGCATATGTCTGAATATCAAATAAAGTATTGTTTCTCTTGTAAATCCGCCATGTTTGTCTCCCCCGTGGAACTAGATCCAGGTCCCCCCATTATATAGCACATGCACAATGTATAGGGCGAATTCCTCCGTCTTAGCCCTACGTCCCGCCTATCTCAACCCGTGGTGAAGATGGGAAATTGATCCGCCGCTATCGCCGGCCTCTCAAAACGTATATCTAATTTTTTTTTTAGATACACTAAAAACAATAACTAGTATTTAACCTACTTGCAATATTTCTTTTCTTTACCACGGGTTGAGATAGGCGGGATGTAGGGCTAAGATGGAGGAATATAGCCCTATTCATTGTGCTAATGCTAAACTTGGTTACAGAATTTCGGGTGAACATGATATAGTTCTACCCCATCCCCAAGTAACACGAAACTGTACTGTAAAGTCAAGTGCATAACATATGATCGACATGTGACCATGCAACCCCGAAGTAATATCCGTTCTGAAGGTTGGAAAAACTGTGATTTTAAGCAACGAAACCCGTTTGAGTTGTTAGACGTATACATTCTGTATGAATCCGCGAACCGCTTTGGTACCACAGAGGCTCGGTACCATAGAGGTTGTATTTACATACGATATCTATGGTACCGAGACCCTGTGGCACGAAAGCGGTTCGCCGAGCCCCTGTGATACCAAAGCGGTTCGCCGAGCCCCTGTGATACCAAAGCGGTTCGCCGATCCCCTGTGGTACCAAAGCGGTTCGCCGAGCCCCTGTGTTAGGTGCAAGCTATTCGGCGGTTAAATTAAATTATTAACAGGAATTTTAATTCGAAGCATTAATTCGGTCTTTTTTTTTATCTCGGTATTTTTTCAATATGCGTTGTTTGTTTTTGTGTTTTCAGTATGCATTCCTTCTCGATATGTATTCGCCTTTGCTGCACATTTTGGAACTTTAATCTCATACATGGTCCGTTTCAATTTGAGCGTCGCACTGGTTGCTATGGTTAGCACGACAGACTCCAATAACGTCAACACAACCTCTGATGACTGCCCAAATTTATCCTTCAACAATGACAGCCAATCAAACCAGGTAGGCCTGCATTATAGCTATAAAATTTATAAATAAATTTGAATGAACAAGAACCGCAGGTGCTCAAAGTTTGCTGCATTTAAATGTTACATGGCGTCGTGTTACTGGCGACGAGCTTCTCTCATGACCAACATCCGAACAGGTGATATCTATCTATATTGACACCTTTATACAGAGACCATGCGACATAACGCAGCTAGTTTGTATTCTGACCTACTGTAGTTACATATGCTGGATTTTTATTGGCGCATACACCTACATTCGCTGGGACTCAGCTTTTCAGCGACGCTCCACACCGCACAACAGTCACGTGTATTTGGTCGACCCAGATAACACTATAAAGGTATCTAATGTGCCAAGGTTATTACACCCATGTCTTACTTTTGGCTCTCGAATATATGCTCATGGCGTGATATCAAACTCTTTGTGACAGGACCTCATCTGGTTACAGCCTAGAGAAACTTTGGACAACTGGCGCCATGACTTAAATGCGCAAGAACCACGACTTAAGCAAATTCTGGAATCTCCTTGGGCAGATATCGCGAGGGAACGCGATATTATCGCGAGGAACTCGATTTTATCGGTTGAGAACGCATTATTATTGCGAGGGAGCGCCGTCTTTTCTATTTCCTTTTACAGTTCCTCACGGAATTGACCAGGTTCGACTTTCATACATCATCTCGCAAGAAAACAATCTAGAAACTGTTGTACTATAAAATGTCGTCATGTTTAACTAAAGGCATAAAATTATCAAACGGCATTTGGATAAAACTTGTTCTAGGCCGCCAATATAATGTTAACGGAAAGAAAAGAAATAATTAAGGTAATAAATGAATCAGAGTGGAGTGACTGTATATAAACAGCAGATTCCGTTGTGTACGGACGGCGTTCTATAGGCCCTATGACTAGTCGATTTGATTGCATGATCATGTCGTACAGGTAATGCAATAAATATCAATGCAAATATTATGTGGTGTATTTAACTGGCAAACTATTATTACGAAGGACTTTACGAAGTAAATATATGGCTATATGCAATCAGCATAAACTATCGTATAGGTTTATCCCCCGTCTTTCTGCACGTCTGTCTGTCCGTAACGCAGTTTTTAGCACTGTTTGTGACGATTCAGCGGGTACAACGCAGTTTCGTTGATTTTTGCAAAATTATAGTTTTTATGAATGAGAAAAACATTAAAAATGCAGTTAGCAGTTTTCAGACTTTCTTTCAATACTGTTCCTTGTTTTCCTCCTCTTACCTGTACACTGTACGGGTTCAATTCTCGACGGAAGGAGGCAGACAAAGCTTCCAATCTGATGAAATCAACGACATCTGACGCCAAGACCTACCACAAAGTGTTCTATTGCGTTATGGATTCTTGGGTTCACAAACGATCCTCGTCCAATTTTTCGAATATAATTCATATTACTGCACGAGATAGAAGAGGGAAAACCAATCAAACCCAGATCTGTATAAGTGTTATATATTTTGTTCCAGACAGCGGGTGAGTTCGGTTGGGATCCCGAACTCCAAGGGACGGTGCTGGCCTCATTTTACTACGGCTACGTCGTCACACAAATTCCGGGAGGTTGGCTGGCAGCGAAAATTGGCGGGAAATGGCTCGTGGGTTCTAGCGTACTGAGCATGTCTATTCTAACACTCGTCACACCGTTGGCTGCACGAACCGGCATTGGTTTTCTTTTGGCTCTCAGAGTTGTGATGGGATTATTTGGCGTAAGTTACCAACTATTTCATTGATTCAATATGTAGGTCCTATGCCTTTTACAGAATTCCGCTATTTTCCGCTTAATAAACAGCAACTTTCGAAACATTGCATGCACCACAGAATTTAATCCTGATATGGGCAATTTCGAGAATCCCATTTGCAGGAATCGGAAGCGTGGACGTTATTGATATTAACGCTGTTATCATTTGCTACCTTGGTTAAATGGAAAACCATATTATTTTACTATGTTCGTTATTTTGGTATAACACTTTCTGAGTTCGACCAGAATCTAGTTTAGAAAAGTTTACAGGTTGAAACCCGCCCGGGAGTCGAACCGACGATCCCAGTAGTGCCTACCAAATCGCCAACAGCAAATGCCGGTCAACTAGACTACTCAGTCACTCGGCTTTCTTGTAGAGGAATGTTATCGCAATATAACTAAAATACCATCAAGGTTCACTTTATACAAGACACAAAAACCATTCAAATTATTGCAATCGCTAGCACTGTTCGTTGAGCAGAACCAGGGGTCACTTGAAACAACATCAGCCGGAACCAGACCAGCATGCTTCACAGAAAAGAAGAACGATTATCACCATGTTACTCCAGTGGTGTAGGCAGCTGTGTAACATTGATTTTCTTTAAGATCGAATGGATTAAACGCTAGGTAATATATGTCGTCACAGCATGTTAAAAGTCTGCCGCCAAACTCTCGTAATTTAATCAGGGCACACTTTGATGTTCATGCATTGGTTACATCTGGCTTGCATTGTTATACTGCTCAAACCACTAAATATTTTAATAAACTTAAGGTCTGACACGAGACTTCCATGTAATCGATTTCAAATTGAAGCTATTTAGAAATTCAAATTTTTAGTTCAGAGTCTAAAGCCAAATCAGTTTGAGCTGACCCGCCATTTTGTTATTCTGTTTCAGGGACTATTTTACCCTGGAGTGCACTGCATGCTGGGACAGTGGAGCCCAGTGTGGGAAAGAACGCGTATGTCAGCGATCGCTTATTCCGGTGAGACAATCATTCACTCAAACGAATTCGTCACTGTCTCGATCGATCAACAAGATAAATAGCTAATTTAGGTTTTGAATTTTTTTTTACGGAAGATGAATGAATGGATTGAATTGAACTATAAACATTTTACTACGGACATGGTCAATGCCTGAAATTGCTATGGCGGATTCATATATGTTTGGCTATATATGTTTATAAAGATTTCTATAACTTTCGATCTATAATCTGTCTGTATTTTATTGTACTTTTCCAGGCGCTAATGTTGGCATAGTCCTTGCTTTCCCGCTAACCGGTTTACTATGTCAGTATGGATTCGCCGGGGGTTGGCCATCAGTCTTCTATGTCATGGGTAGGTGTTTTTCTTTCTACAAACCAAAAAAGGACTTGTCAAATATCATCTTCCCTAGGAAAGGGAAGTCCTCGCGCGAAATGTTCCTCCTTCTCTTGTTGGCCACTCTATTCTATCAGTATAACAATAAGAAGCATGCAGAACTCTTAGCGCCATTTTAGCCAACTATAGCTTACCTGGGCGTCAGTGATCAGCCAATCAAATTCCTAAACATTCCTGATGCCGCGCAAAAGAAGAAGAAGGCGACTGGTCAATTTTTTTCCAATGTTCACATTGGTCGTCTGTTTTGACAACCGAAACCTACCAAGCGTTGCAAAGTTAAAAACAGACATTGGCGGTAACATAAGATTTGCAGAAGGAAGATATCCCGATGTACAGATGACAAGTGACCAATAAACAAAACAATGTCATTCGGTTTCGTCAGATGGAGAAATATAACGCAGTTTGACAAATGCCAACTTAATTGATGCAGATATCATAGGACTTATAAAATATGATCGTTATGTAAGCTCTGACATATTGTTGTTACGTGTGTTGGGAGAAAACTTTGCCATTTTAAACAGATATAGTCCTGGTTCAGAACAATTTGTGATCCTAGAATCTCCGACAGATTTGCACTTAATTCTTCCAAATATATAGAATACTTATGTGAATCGTCTAGATAACTCCAGTCACCGCCAATTTCGCCAGAATCGTTATCCAGCCATGCTCATTTCACCCGCCAAACTTTTCACCCGAGTACCCACTTTTAAAGTGTGATTTGTAAATTTAGCTCTGCTGGAAATTCAGTTTCCTCCAGTAAAATATTCCAGTAGGGGTACGTAGGCCTACTCGGAGCAGATTTCTTTTAGCTAACCAGGGAAACACTTAGGTTATTGATTAGATTTTGATACGGATTAATCCCAAATGTTGATATTCTCGCCACATTTTCACAGGTTCAGCCGGCTGTGTTTGGTTCGTTGTGTGGTGTTTTGTGGCTTATAATTCACCAGAATGCCACCCACGAATATCACAGAGTGAATTATCATACATCCAAAAGTCCATCGGAACTTTACCAAAGGTAAGAAACGCATGGTTTTTTTTTACTCAGTCTTTCAACTAAACGACGCGACTGCTTTTTGTCTTCTTTTACTTCGTCTTGTATCATCGTACATGTATTCGCCTGTGACTTGATAGTATAGATTGGTGTTAAACACCGAGGTAAATTTAGGATGTCTACTTGGCTGATATTATGGCAATGTAGGCTACTCCTAACGCAATTGCTCCAATATAGCACAAACAAAAATGTTCCTATATGTATAGTACTAAGTGCTATTAGACGTTCAGAACATATTCCCCTTTACAATGTCCAGAGGGAATCCGGACTTCAATGAATATCATTCCAAATTTATGTATAGTCATTGATTCCGTGGACAATTGTTATCGTAAGCCGCCTTTATGAAGACATTAGGTTGTGGAAGATTAATGTTTGTTTTATGTCTAACAACATTCTTCACATGCGAGAAATGTTGAGAAAGTCGTGATTGTTTTTCGCTGAACAACAGCAACGAAAGACCGGGAAATACATATATAGTTAACTTTAAACCACGATCAAATAAATAAATGCGTCTTATTCTCTACGATGTACCCACAGATAGAGGCGACTCCATGGCGGTCCATCCTGACCTCTACACCACTCTGGGCCATTCTGTTTGCTGGTACCTGCTCTACCTGGGGTTATTATACACTGCTTACCTGTCTACCAACTTACATGAAACAAATACTCAAACTAGACATTGCTCAGGTAGCCCTTCCAGAATTAACTTATTTATCTTTTGATATCTTTTTGGGGTTCTTCTACTAACCGCTATTGTTTAATACTGATAAACATAATACAATATTATTAATTGATTAGTGCTAAACGTCATACGGAAGAATATTTTTTTATTAATACGAAGGAGGTTCCAGTATCATAATGATGGATGAAACTTCCTCAGTTACCAAGTCCTATATAAAGCTTCTATCATACGCTTCTGTGTTCAAGGAATTTGACAATTAAAACAACACACAAAATCGTTCATAATTGTATTATATTCAACAAAACCATAAATTCGTACATGTTAATTATTATGTATTTGCGTTTTATGAATGGCCCCAGGTAGGACTATATATATGTGTAAAAGCTTATCCAGTTTTCGTAAATCACCGACGAGCTACAAAGATTTCATGAATGCGGAAATTAACTGTTTTTGGACTGAAGAAAATTATATCTTTCTTCTTCAGAATGGGATCCTGTCGGCCATTCCATATATCGCCTGTTCCATTTCATACACTACTACAGGGTTTGTGTCGGATGCAATTCGAGTGAGAGGAATTTTAAACACAACGAGGACAAGAAAACTTATGGTTATCATAGGCAAGTCCTTTCCACACAGTCGAAGAATCACGGTTTACAATATACCAGACGACGTGATATCAAACTTCGATTCTTATTTAAAAATAAACAGCACCCTGTCTATAGAGGCAGTATGTTCAGAACACAGTTATGCTTTCTTTACTTAGCACTAGAGGAACGTTTATTTTTCAACACAGCAATCGCTTCACGTATCATGGATGTCATAGTGAGGCGTTATGAAATACGTTATGAAAATACGGACATCCTACAAGGGAAATAGGCCTATCCTTTAGAGCCAATCTCGGCTTTTTCAATTCAATTTCAATTGAATTTACCACTAGTTCAAATTAATGATATTAGTTTAACAGTCATTTTCTGTAGAACGTTAAAAAGTGTTACAGATAGTCGTGTGTGTAAATTGTGACGGGTGGTTGCTTATAGGGCTTCTGTGCCCAAGTTCTTCGAGAGTTATATCGGGCAACAGGTACAGAATGGATTGGTTGCTGTATGTACAGCGCTGCTTGATGATACAACCATCTGCGTTGTCGTCTTGCCATTGAGGTTTCAGACCAGACTACCCTGGAATAAGTTAATATGTTAGAAAATCGTGTGTTGGTGTATTCAAAATAAATTTTGTGTACAAAATATTCTGCATAGGCAGGTCTGATGTTAATCGCAAGTGCATAAAATCGTGAGTGGCGTCTTTCACCCATTAAGCTGGCGCGACGTCTCATATCACAATTAAACAAAGCATAGGCCTTTTATTGTGTGTATTATGCATAGAGGTAGAGTAGACCTCCAGGATTATACAACAACCGTTTTATTTTTGCAGGTGCGCTGGGACCGGCGGCGGGATTTGTAGCGATAAGTTTTGTTGGCTGCGACAGAACCACTGTGATAGCCCTTATCGTCTTGTGTGTGGCATTTGCCGGTGTTTATGGAATGACTACTGATGTGAACACCATCGATCTGGCTCCAAACTTTGCAGGTTCAAATATTTACATATTGCAATTTTTATACTTTACTTTAAAGGGTAATACATGTGTATCTATACATGTTGGTCTATAGGATTTTGAGATACTTTTTTTCATTGCTGATTCCACCGTCATTGACTGTATATATATTTCTATATGGGGGCAGGCAAATTTATTTCTCTCTTCATTTATCTAAATATATAACGGACAGCTATCATATATGTTCTTGTACGAGATATAATGTCTGGGTTTGTATCAATTTAAGGTGGTAAAAAGCACACTATGCCGTCTTACGGACAGGTCCATGCACATAGTTTACGATTCCGAGGATTGTAGTGAGAGTTCATTACCGCAGATAAGGATGTGTTCCTTCCCGGTAACATAATTCCAATGAACTCGATGTGGACTATATAGGCTAACTTCAGATAAACCTAAATGAGTATCAGTCCGATATTTTTCATCTGTACATGTAGAATACAATTGTTGTCTTCTTTCGGCGATCCATATATAAGGACACCATCCCAGATGCTAACCATTCATTGGCCTCTTTCAATGCTTCGTAAGTGTTGGACTGGAAGACGTCACACAACCGAGGACACCCACGCCATAGGTCCTGGAACACTATAGAAACCGGAAGCTCCTTCCAATTTCTTGTTAGAATCTAACATTAATTGCTCCAGGTCATATGTTCTTTGCACAGGTCCGTTGATGGGCGTTAGTAACATGGTGCAGAACCTGGCCGGTATAGCCTCCCCGTTTATTGTTGGGGTCATCATAAACAAAGAGGTGAGGTTATTTAGAAAATGAATATTATAGTTGTTGATGTCCGACTCTGAGGATCATGGGTCGGATTCCCTGACTGGTGTGAGCCGGCACAATTTGTAAGGCCCAGTTGTTGGAAGCGCTCTTTTATCGAATAAGATAACAACAACCTAGTCCTGATATAACCGAGAATTCATATGCATATATACCTATTCTCGGTTATGAAGCTCCTATATACAAACACGTACTTACAAGTTTATTTGCAGCTCCTGTGTCC
>JAQQZZ010001814.1:0-11985 GCA_030265115.1 Mopalia vespertina
AATAGTTAGGTTTTGGTGTTTTATTTTACTTATGTAAAAAAGAATTTCACATATGTTGAAAAGAATTCTACATATGTAAAATAAATTTTTATTTTACATATGTAAAATTCTTTTTCACATAAGTGAAATCTTTTCAACATAAGTAAAAAAGAATTTCACATTTGTGGAAAAGAATTGCACATAAGTAAAATAAAAGCAAAGCTAATTCGACATATGTAGAATAAAGGTAGAAGTGATAAAACGGCTTGCCCTAGTTGTTTGGGTTGTTTCTTCTTCAAATAAACGTTTAAAATAATCTTTAAACTAACCCAAAATTATGTGTGTGTTCATAAAGAACACATCAAATAAATGGATTTGTTTTTTGACATGTCCCTTTATATTTTTGACGTACTGTTTTTTTTTTTAAATAAATTTTTCAGCGTGGGCTAAGAAATCATACACGATGTAATCCCTGGTAGAGTAACTGAAGACCTGGATGTAGAAACCCATGTAAAGATTGTGTGACATCGGCAATTGACAAATAGCCATCTGTAGTGATATAATTTTTCTGTTGAACAGTACGAAATTTTCGTTAATTTGGGGATAAGACTCTAAAGTAGAATTCCGGTTGACTGAGTGGTCTCGATGACAAGCCTTTACTGTATGGGGTTTGGTGCCTGGCACTGAGGGTTGTGGGTTCGATAGCCTGACCAATTTAAGTCGGCAACATTTGCTGAACTTGAATGTATTAGAAACTAAAATAATCTTATCACAAAAATAACGCAAATATAGCAATTTATATTATTTGGACACAGCTTAAATATCCGGACTTCCTTCACTCAAAAATGTAAAGCTTGATAGCTCCATATTATACTTTGCCAGACTAACTGTCTGTCGGCTGTCAGACAGTTATCAAAGTGAGATGGCAAACACGAAAAGACCAATTGCAAAGCTGCCCGAAATGTAAAAAAGAATCCCGGAATGCCATTAGTAATATATTCTGGCCAGCAATGTGGCATTTCACCTACATATCAATAATAGAAAACAATAATCAACAATTCTAAATTGAAATGACTATGGCGGGGCGGCTCTGTGATAAATATTATTTGTATTAATTAAATCCAATTTAAAATGTGCAAATTGTTTAATAAAATAGTTTAGGCACCTGTCAAGTAGGTATTATATTATTCAAAACAGAATGCCTATAGTTCCTGCCCGGAATGCAATAATGTTGATGTATTACATTCCGGACAGCACTGCTGTCCTGAATGTAATAAGTATTACATTACAGGTAATGGAATACTTATTGCATTCTGGGATTTTGTTACATTTCGGTCAGGTACAGTTAACCAATCGAATACATGTTCCACTTTACCAACAGTGTATCGCTGCTGCTGAAATATCAATAAATTGACAAGATGTCCCTGAACATGTATTTAAACTTGTCGGCGTTATTAGACATTACTGCAAGTCAAATCCATTCAAAATAATTACCAATTCCCTGTTGTATAAGAAATTGTGTTTCATCGAGCTTATTGCGTAAGTGGTTGCATAGGCTGTAGTAGTGTGAACTGATTAAGATCAACATATGCTGCCATCATCTGCCTTAATTGTATAAGGAAGGCAATGAATAATTCAAGCATAGTTAGTGCTCGAATGCTACACTTAAGGGGCGATTAACCCTTTTTACGGTTAAAATTGTCTTTTTTTTTAAATTTCTTTATAGGAACATTCTGGTTTAGGGGAAAAATGATATAAAACTCCAGTTAGAAGTTATTTAACTTTAATTCAGGTCTGGAAAGTGTACAACTGGATGGATTTTGCACGATTTCTAGGGCTACAACTGTGGAATTCGGCATGCTTATAAGTGACATAATAATCTAGTAATGGGCTTCTCTCCTTCTTTTTTTTAGTTCTCTCTTTATAGCAATTTTCTTCAAATTATTCATGCAAATTGGACTTTCTGCATTAAAAGATGATTACTTAAGCAAGTAAGCCGAATTAAAACAATTGGAGATTCACTAGATTATTATTATTTTTCTTCTCAAACATAAAATTAAATAACTTCTTACTGGAACTTATATATAACTTTTTTCACAAAATGCAGGACAAAAAGGAAAATGTTCTTATAAACAACTATAAAAATGAAAACTGTTGACCTCGAAGGTCAATCTAATAGAGACATCCTTTTTTAACAAAATACAAAGATAATCAACTGTTAATCATATGTACTGTTTCTTTGTACATTGCTATCATGTTCTTATTATATTTTGCGACTTTGAGGGTATATATCCTTTCCATTGCCTAGTAACATTATATACAGTATTTCTATCAATACATAACGCTCCTTTAAGCGACCTAAAACGTGTTGCTGACTAAGGATCGGATCATGTAAATCTTATGTTTCTGTAAAACCATCGTAAAATACTATATTATTTCAGGCTATGAACCATCGGGTTAATTACATGGAATGATACACGAAGCTTTATTGTCGACCAGATTGAGTTAATTGTCGAGGAGATTACAAGCGAACTTTAAGGTTTTGCAGGACCCCTTGGGCTCAAAATGAACCCATTTTTTTTATCGCTTTGATTAAAGTTAGGTATTCAAACTATATGATGGTGAAAAATTCTAATTACAAACAGTTTAATTGGAGCATATAATTTAGTTTTCCCATGATAACATATTCAAGTCGCAAAACTTTAACTGCCTATTTCTGGCACAGTTTTAAGCATTACATTTTCCAAGGCGTATTCTAGAAAACTATTCATGTTAGCAACTTCAAATTTGTACCATTGTAAAGAGCACAATGTGATCTAGGAAACAGTGCCTCATTTTTTAGAAGTTCGTCCTTGATTTTTTAAAATGTTTTCTGAAAGTTGTATTTTACATTTTTACAAGGCTTTCCTAGGTGGGATAGACAAAAACATCCACTGGGATCTTTCTAATCAACATTTTAAAAAAATGAGGCACAATTTACTGGTTCAAGGACTATTCTACTCGGTCAACTAATTTATTAAGTCTTATCGTTATCGAACTTCGAGAAATAAATCATGAAAAATGCAGTCTAATTTTGTCTGTTGACATTAACTCATTTTGCAATATTTTTAGAGATAACAATTTGATTTTCATCACATTTATATATATGTAATCCTGAGTATTCAAGCTTTCCACAAACATATGCATATATATTATATTCTTCTGCATTGGAGACTAAATACAACGGGTGTTCTGAAAATCGACCAAGGGGTCCAGTAAGACCGTAAATTAACATTATCACTGTAAAACATTGTATTAGGCCACAACTGGAAGCAATCATAGTTAGAAGTATGTAACGGACGTAGGATAAGGGACTTCAAATTAGCTGCCATTCACACGGGCAATAACAGGACATTTATTATACCATTGCTTTTTCCTATTTTCGTTTGATTATGGACCAGTTAACTTCTATTCTATTCCTAAATATCAAACATATCAAACATATCAACGATGATGACAATGAATGTCCTCTCGTCTATTTATGAACTCAGAAACCTGGCTTCACGCATTAGAATGAGCGGAGGTCACAAGGTAAATTGGATGTCGATCTGTAACCACCTTGATCCACGTTATATCTTGGCGCATTATCTATCTTAATTACCTCGCGTGTAGGAACTGACTCCCATAATAATATATCTGATTGTATATTTCCTTTTGTTTCTCTTCTGGTTTTCTCTGTTGGTGAAGTGCTGTCATTCTTTGTTAGTGAAGTACTGGCGTTCTTTGTTGGTTTAGTACTGGCGCTCGTTGTTGGTGAATTGCTGTCGTTCTTTGTTGATGAATAACTGATGTTCTTTGTTGATGAATTGCTGGTGTTTTTTGTTGGTGAATTGCTGGCGTTCTTTGTTGGTGTAGTGCTGGTGATCTTTGTTGGTGAAGTGTTGATGTTCTGTGTTGGTGAAGTGCTGGTGTTCTTTGTTGATGAAGTGCTGGTGTTGTTTGTTGGTGTAGTGCTGGTGTTGTTTGTTGATGAATTGCTGGTGTTCTTTGTTGGTGAAGTGCTGGTGTTCTTTGTTGGTGAATTTTTGGCATTCTTTGTTGGTGAATTGCTGGTGTTCGTTGTTTGGTGAAGTGCTGATGTTCTTTGTTGATGAAATGCTGGCGGTCTTTGTTGGTGAAATGCTGTCGTGCTTCGTTGCTGAAGTACTGAAGTTCTTTGTTGATGAATTGCTGGTGTTCTTTCTTGGTGAAGTGCTGGTGTTCTTTGTTGGTGAAGTGCTGGTGTTCTTTGTTGGTGCAGTGCTGGTGTTCTTTGTTTTGTGAATTGCTGGTGTTCTTTGTTGGTGTAGTGCTGGCCATCTTTTGTTGGCAAATTGCTGGCGTTCTTTGTTGGTGAAGTGCTGGCGTTCTTTTGTTGGTGTATTGCTGGCGTTCATTGTTGGTGAATTGCTGGTCTTCTTTGTTTGGTGAAGTGCTGGCGTTTGTTTGTTGGTGAATTGCTGGCGTTCTTTGTTGGTGAATTACAGGTGTTCTTTGTCGGTGCTATGCTGGCGTTTTTTTGTTGGTGAAGTGCTGGTGTTCTTTGTTGGTGAAATGCTGGCGTTCTTTTGTTGGTAAATTGCTGGCGTTCTTTATTGATGAAGTGCTGGCGTTCATTGTTGATGAATTGCTGGTGTTCTTTGTTGGTGAAGTGTTGGCGTTCTTTGTTGGTGTATCGCTGGTGTTCTTTGCTGATGAAGTGTTGTCGTTCTTCGTAAATGAGTTGTTGGTGTTCTTTGTTGGTGAAGTGCTGGTATTCTTTGTTGGTGTAGTGCTGACGTTCTTTTGTTGGTGAATTGCTGGTGTTCTTTGTTGGTGAAGTGTTGGCGTTCTTTGTTGGTGAATCGCTGGTGTTCTTTGTTGATGAAGTGTTGTCGTTCTTCGTAGATGAGTTGTTGGTGTTCTTTGTTTGGTAAATCGCTGGCGTTCTTCGTTGGTGAAGTGCTGGCGTTCTTTTGTTAGTGAATTGCTGGCGTTCTTTGTTGGTGAAATGCTGGTGTTCTTTGTTTGGTGAAGTGCTGGTGTTCTTTATTGGTGAAGTGCTGGCTTGTTTTTGTTGGTGAATTGCTGGCGTTCTTTGTTGATGAATTGCTGGTGTTCTTTGTTGGTGAAGTGCTGGTGTTTTTTGTTAGTGAAATGCTGTCGTTCTTCGTTGTTGAATTACTGGTGTTCTTTGTTGATGAATTGCTGGCGTTCTTTGTTAGTGAAGTGCTGGTGTTCTTCGTTGATAAAATACTGTAGTTCTTCGTTGTTTAATTACTGATTTTCTTTGTTGATGAATTGCTGGTGTTCTTTGTAGGCGAAGTGTTGGCGTTCTTTGTTTATGAATTGCTGGTGTTCTTTGTCGGTGAAGTGCTGGTGTTCTTGGTTGGTGTAGTGCTGATGTTTTTTGTTAGTGAAATGCTGTCGTTCTTCGTTGTTGAATTACTGATGTTCTTTGTTGATGAATTGCTGACGTTCTTTGTTGGTGAAGTGCTGGTGTTCTTTGTCGGTTAATTGCGGGCGTTCTTTGCTGGTGAAGTGCTGGTGTTTTTTGTTAGTGAAATGCTGTCGTTCTTCGTTGTTGAATTACTGATGTTCTTTGTTGGTGAAGTGCTGGTGTTCTTTGTTGGTTAATTGCGGGCGTTCTTTGCTGGTGAAGTGCTGGTGTTTTTTGTTAGTGAAATGCTGTCGTTCTTCTTTGTTGAATTACTGATGTTCTTTGTTGATGAATCGCTGGTGTTTTTTGTTGGTGTAGTGCTGGCGTTTTTTTGTTGGTGAATTGCTGACGTTCTTTGCTGGTGAAGTGCTGGTGTTCTTTGTTGATGAACTGCTGGCTTTTTTTGTTAATGAAGTGTTGTCGTTCTTCGTAGATGAATTACTGGTGTTCTTTGTTAATGAGGTGCTGGCGCTCTTTGTTAGTGAAGTGCTGCCTTTCGTTGTTGGTGAAGTGCTGTAGTTCTTTGTTAGTGAAGTGCTCGTGTTCTAAGTTGATGAAGTGCTGGCGTTCTTGGTTTGTGAAGTGCTGTCTTTCTTTATTGGGGAAGTGCTGGCGTTCTTTGTGTAGTACCCTTTAGTACGACGTTGTACAGTTCAACAGAGCCTACATTTCCGTCACCGAATTTAGGGAAATAAAAGCTATAAGAAACGTCAACAATATTGCTCTAAATATGTTTTATTGCAAACATTGAATAAACATTAAATAGATTAACGGAAGCAACTTCAGTTGTCCTTGTCAAATATGCTATACAAAGGTGTGGTATAAAAAAGATTCATCAACCGTTAAAACTTCTGATTCATATTTCAGTTCCTGAACTCCTCTTCCAATTACAATGAGATGCGGCATAGCAAATGTACGGCACTTGTTATTACAATTCAAATATTTATGTAAATGTTTTCTTCATTAATATTGATGGGTGAAACAATATGGAGACCGAACGCAGATGTGTAATTTGAACATACAACTTGTTTTGAGAATGTGTTTTAGACGGTCATTCGCAAAAGCAAGTGGCATTAACAGCCTTCCATAACTACCTACAGAGACCACCATTACATTACCTGTAATATTGTACATTATTTATTGATTTGTTAAATATTGAATAAATAAATTAATCTTTAAAATATTAATATTACGGTAAATTCCATATATATATTCTTACTATAAACAATATTTAGTGGTTATTCATATACATTCATCCTTTTTGCAGAGTTCTAGAATTGTAATAAGGCCTACACAAATCGAATTCTTTCTGCTGATTCGTGGCTTCTTACAAAGAAAACTCAGAGCATTAGACCGACCGAAAGAACTATGCTATAGTGGGCTATTTTATTAAGGTTTAATTGTATGTATTATTTAATATTGTCAATAGTTTCAATAGAAAATACCAGGCTTGATTTCCACCGCTTTTTTCATGTCTTATTTTCCACCCAGTTTTGGCTTTTGTATAATAACAATTGCATATCTATGTGCTTAAATTGCGAGGCCCACAGTAGCATGTGTGAGAACATTCGGGAGATAGGGACAATTAAAATAAGATGAGAATTTATCAAGTAAACTAATTGATTTAATGTGGAATGGGCAGATGGTAAACATTGTAATCTGTCATCCCCTGAGGGTCGATTTAAAATCTCTGGTAAAACATCTTGATATGGATTGTACTCTCACGGATAATCGTCATATCGGCCATTCTACATTTTTAGAGTTTGTTGATGGCATCAGATGTAGTACAGATATAACATAATTATATGAATTGTATGTATGAATTGAACATTTCTCGAAAAATGTCCATTTAAAAATCGCGCAAATGTACATAGACTACAATTAAAGGTAATCTTTTACAGAAGATTTTTTTTAATCATGCGTGGTATTAAATTGTATGTGTTTGAGACAAAACCGATGTGGCATACAACTTTCAACATACAATTACATACTTTAAGTGACTCGCCTAAGAAAATCAGTCCGTAAACTCTTCAGTATTACATAATTTTCTAGACAAACTTTTAGGTGTTTATTAAACATTCTATTGTTTTCCTACTAAGTAGCTCCATCGTTACCAGTATTCAACATACGTTATATTTACCACCAATATTAACTAAATTTATTTTCGAATCTGAATCATTTTGTTTTTTCCCTATTTAAAGTCACCAAAGAATTTATGATGGGGTTAACCATCACACGTTAAGTAATCCAAAACTTAATATCAATAATTTTTATTCTCAAAAATTGAAAACGCCTTAGAACTGCTTTTTAGTCCCTAACACTATCTCCGTCTAACTATCCACACATTTGGAGTTAGGTGCACGATTGGCTTTTCGGGCACTTTATCGCGTTACTTGTCATGTACAGGCAGTCAGTCAACGTGTTATCTTCAACGTCACGTGATGTTTGACCTAGAATAAATGATAATATTCTTATAGTGCACCCTAATGCAAATTTGGTGAAGAGATATTGTATTCATCAGCGACCGTCCGTTCTTAATAATGTTCAGATATACATTGTGTCATACAGCTTTATTCATGTTAGTATCACAGACAACAGAGGTCATAAGAAAGGTCAAAATCTATATAGATGAGCCTCAGGACCATTTATAAGCGGAGAGTGTTTTTTTCTGTATGCATTACCTTATGGGAATGGTCACTACCAAAGGACAGTATTAAGTGACTCATGTAGTAGTGGCAATGCAAGCTGGTCTATCTCGTATTTTATCCGTCATTTTAAGAAATGCGTCCTGGAAGCATACATTCATGAATGTTGCAAAACAAAAAAGAGCTATCCCACGAATGTGTCGTATCTCCCATATTAATGTTTAAACTTGAGACCCAGGAGGTGGTAAATGTCGGTCAATGTGACCTAGATAATTAATTCGAGACTCCCTGATGATAGCCTCCATTCTCGCCACTGTTTATCACATATATTATTTAGCCCCATTAGTGGCAAAATTTGCTCCCAGGCTATTATAAAGTGTGTTATTATACTGGGCAATTCCGTCTCCAAGGGAGATAACAGTTGGCGGGAACATACGTGTTACTAAGATAACCGTTGTATCATACATTCGGGAATCCACTGCCAAAGTCTCCAAATCATGCTCTGATTAAATTGCTAGTCAAAGACTGATCTCACTCAAGCAACGCATGCTTAATCTACAATTGTCTATATCGAGAATAACATTTCTTCTAGGGGCCCTTTTGTAGCCGCCATATTTACCCTTGTGTTAGTGTAAAGCTTCTTTAACATGTCGTAACTCATTCTGGTATGAGGATATACCGTAACTCATTCTGGTATGAGGATATATCGTAACTCATTCTGGTATGAGGATATATCGTAACTCATTCTGGTAAGAGGATGTATCGTACCTCATTCGGGTATGAGGATAAATCGCAACTCATTCTGGTATGAGGATATATCGTAACTCATTCTGGTATGAGGATATTTCGTACCTCATTCGGGTATGAGGATGTATCGTACCTCATTCGGGTATGAGGATATATCGTACCTCATTCTGGTATGAGGATATTTCGTACCTCATTCGGGTATGAGGATATATCGTACCTCATTCGGGTATGAGGATATATCGTAACTCATTCTGGTATGATGATATATCGTAACTCATTCCGGTAAGAGGATATATCGTACCTCATTCGGGTATGAGGATATGTTGTTACTCATTCGGGTATGAGGATATGTCTTCACTCATTCGGGTATGAGGATATGTCATAACTCATTCGGGTATGAGGATATGTTGTTACTCATTCGGGTATGAGGATATGGCGTAACTCATTCGGGTATGAGGATTTGGCGTAACTCATTCGGGTATGAGGATATGGCGTATTTAGTCGTTCGCTCGCTCGTTCGCTCGATCGATTGATTGAACTCGTTATACTTGACTTAGAACTTATGAAGTGCTAATATGGCCTAATGTACTAAACCAGTGGTTGGTCAGCCAAAGGATACATAATTAAGCATGCCGGGCCGTGTTCGGGGTTTAAGACACATTGCCTGTTCTCAGAAACATCGAAGTCTTTCTTTTTCTAATCTTCGTCATAAAACTAGGTATCTGTTTGTTTTGTGAGACAAACTATGTCCAATTGTTACTTCGCTAAAATTTTTGCGAGAGGTCACATCGAATTTGTTTTATTGCAGTGGGTAGGGCGGGACGAGAGGGGGCACTTGCCCGCGGGTTTTTGCCTCCACGCAATTTGAGTTAGTATGCTTACTCATTAAAGGGAACAATACGATAATAACCTATAACAGCTTGCCTTAGGGCCACTCCCGACAACTTGATAACTTTCAAGTTTGTTTCTGTTTTGTTCTCGACAATATTGTGTAATGTTGAGAAGATAGTGCGATAAAACAAATTAAATATCACAGGTGTATGAATAAGCCCGCTTAATATGAGGATGTCCTTCAGTCCGCTTTTTTTTAAATATTCGATATATATTTATTGAAATTCGACCCTATCCATATGTCAATGCATTGATCGAAGTGGGAAGGAAAGCCGACGCTTTGTTCTGAACCTTTGTTTCAATGTGCCTCTATCTCTTGACGATAGGAAGTGTGATTATGTTTGCTTACGTCTTTATATAAACGTTATTTCGCGCAGCTGACATCGATGCCATACTTGACTCATGATTCATTGTTGTGTATCTGTGCTGGTCATATCTCTTATACAGATATATATCCATCAGGCGGTTTCTGTGGGACACTTTTTTTGCCTCCACCGGGATTTGCACTCGGGTCTGTCTAGAATGTATAGTTATATAGACTTTTGTTAGGGTGAACTGTTGGAAGTACGCGGACTTCTGACAAGTGAAATACACTTGAACCTGGTGAAAAACGCAAGTCAATCAACCGGTATCAGTGCCTCTATTTATGATCATCCAAATAAGTCAACGCTCGTCACAGGTAACATTCCAGCATCAAAGTGTTTTGGTGTATAACGAATGCGGGCTCAGGCGAAAATAATCACCTTTTGTGATGAATAATAAGTTTCGGTCTGAAATTACACGGTTTGTTGAGATTTCCATTTCACATAGGACAGTTGTCCACATGGTTAATTCTCTGTGGCGAAAACACGGCTTACAAAATTGCTCGAGATAAACCTGATATGGTAGACTTTCTTTAAAAAAAAGGTATATTAACTTATCGAGTGACAACGCCTACGTGTACAAGTGGGACTTTGATAGAAGTAAAAACAGAAAATTCTTCTTCACATTCGTGTATAATTCCTACCATTCGGGCAAAACATCAGTAAAAACTCATATAAGTTGTAAACAAACTTTCTGGCGCCCACCAAGTGTCTCGAGAGCCTAGTTTACACCAACGCAAATCGTTAAATTATATCTACACATGTGTTTCCTTAATATAATCATAGTTGTCCTAATTGGATAGCAGATATTTCTGGAATAAAACTCACATTTAGCATTCTATAAAATCCCCAAAGCTAGTCCGAGGCAAGAGGGGTATATACTATTGAATGTTATTTGACGGATATAAAAGCGTGCCGGCCCAATGTGACTAAGGAACCACCATTTCTGTTACCGGAAACATCACAAGTTAGGACAATAAGAAGACCCCCAACACAGAGGAAACAACAGATCGTGTTCGTGCTGCCGCTTCTACGTCTGAGGGCATCAGTGCAATGTTATATTCAGTGCGAAATTTTAGAATGGGTACAACAAAATACCAAAATACCACCTGTCTTAAAAAAGAACACCTGTTGTGTTTTGTTGGTCTGTTGTGATCATTTGTGGTATTGAATATAGCTTATTGTGTTAATTTATAACAAACAATTATATTTTAGTTAATATTTATCACACTAATAATTAAGATAGTTCGAATCTTCCCACGTGTGGCAATAATGTCTAAAATCTAGTTGTGACGTCGCAGTACGGGGACAGCACATTGACTTCTTACCCATACGGCTGCGTCATAGAGTTTCTGACCAATCAAATGCGTTTTTTTAAATCAATTTTATCAATTGATTAAACACCAACTGTTGAAAAAACGTTTTTAAAAAATGTTTTGTCAGATGAAATTTAAATTTCATTAATAGTTGTGGACCGTTAGGGCTAAGTTTAGTGCTACACTTTAAAAATGACTCAGAGATTATCCCTGAAATTTAGATGTTTATACCTGGATTAATCAGGCTCTACAGGAACAAGTCAATTTCTGGGATTGTTCCTGAATGCATTCAGGGTTGTTTATATACTTGAATTATACAGGCAATAATTTCTGCCTAAGTTTCAGGTTGAAATCCTCAGTGTTCAAGTGACATTCAGGGTTTTGACACTTGCATTTCCGGGTGAAATTGATATAGCACCTGAATTACAGGGTGACGTCTCGTTTCGCCTACTTCTTTTGTTTCGAATTAGAAATGGCAAGTAGGCGAAACGAGACTGGACAAGGTGTGAAAAATATTACACAATAGAGGGATTAATGGGATTAAGTCACAGGGGTTTACCGGATTAAGGTAACTTTAGACACAGGAGTTCTTTTGATTTTTATTCACC
>JAQQZZ010001825.1:0-11984 GCA_030265115.1 Mopalia vespertina
TGGGGACAGGTCTATTCTTTATTATGGAACAACACTTCTGTTACACATTCTCCATCTATTTTTGTCTGTAAGGCTGGGGACAGGTCTATTCTTTATTATGGAACAACACTTTTGCTACACATTCTATGTCTCTTTGATGTCCGTTTGGGAACACTGATTAGAAGTGAACCATTACCAGACTATATTCATCAATAGATAAATTATAGGTGATTTAGATTAATTGAAGATAATCCCACTATGAAGTTAATACAACTCTTTTATCTTACGTATGCGCTTGATTTAAACTAAGTTAATTATAATACTTTAAAGTAATATTGAATTCAATTGAGCAGATAATTCTGGAGGGGTGTTAAAAAAAGAAGTGTTTTATTTAAAGACATGGTTGTAAAAAACTAATTTGATAAATCTAGAAAACAGCGTATTAAATGCCGCCCTGGCGTCCGTGTCTCGTGTACTGGGAGACAGGAAGAGATCCCTTGGTAAGAACTATAGGCCTACATATTTTTCCGATCGGTGCAGGCAGTATAACAAGACATGATAGACTGAATTACTCATTAAGCATAACCTGTATCAGATGGTACGATTTCCTGTGAAAAATCTATGTCTGTTTTTCTCGCTTAGCAATTTATCAATCTAGTACCTTGTAAATTTGACCGGACAGTCGTTGTAGAGCACTTAGTGCTCTCTGGTTTATCTTTGAAAATAATCGGGACATGTGCATACAGTTTTGTGTTTGCGTGTGCGAGATAAATGGCCGACATTTATTCAGACGGATGAGCTAAATGGTGCATAAAAGGGAAATTGTTCCCCCTGTAGGATTTTTGGATTATGTGACAACTTGTTAAGAAATGAACCATGTTCGTTACAATAAATTATGTCGGCTAATTGAATGTTAAAACATATAATAATATTACATCAAAATTTAGACAACATTTATGTTCCTCGATCGTAAAAAAATATGTTAAACTTTTCGTCGGTATAGGGCTATCTCCGGTCAATATAACATTTTTAACACACGGAAGTGAAGGTATACTGCTCAGAGCAATAGGTTTTTTTTATGAATCTCTGTGGAAACATAATCCATCCAACAGACCGGAAAACATTTCTGGATACTATACAAATTATAGGTATATTATGTCCTGTGTGAAACATCTGCCACCTATCCAGTATTCCCACAGGTACAGCATGATCGTGCTATATAAAGATACCCGATACTGGAACATTTTATCGAAACAATATCACTTTCTCTAACATTACGATATATGTGTAGGAGTGAACGTTACTGCGAGAAGCAAAAACATGCAGAACACCTAAGCATTACTTTATAGGTTCTTTCGCTTTACACACAAGCGGGATATGACAATGATGCGAGCAGAGAGGCATCCACGATCACTGTTACACATGTTATACTCTCCGTCTCCAGAAATAAAAATATTTGACACATTCATGTGGTTTCATATGAACAGTGTGGTAGGTCGACAAACCTATCGCACCTATCAGACATTTTTTCCTGCTCAGCTTAAAAACAAGGATTCCAGAAAATTTGGAATTTCAACTTTAATCCAACGAGTTATCATTAAACCGAATATAGAGTCACGGAGTCCATAGCTTTGCATGCAGCAATGTTTTTAGCTTGGCTTCGACCCAGTTTCCCGACAACAGAAGTCAAGATAACGGTAAAAAGATGAAAGTTTACTAGATAGTTTATAAGCACGGAAGACTGGAGAATAAACACAGGGTGCTATGTGAGAGGTGATTACATAATACCGCGGATACAATATCTCTGCAACTCCCCATCCTGTCAGTGATGGCATTTTCTATATTCTGCTATCAGTCACTATGGCAGTAAAAACATTCTAACTACTTAAGATAAAAAATAAAACTACTAATTGTCAAATCAAAAGAAAAAAGACAATAAAGATAAAAAAAACAAAAAAAACACAATACAAATGAAAAACATATTATTTTATTAGGCAGATTTTTGATTAAGCAAAATTGTGACAAACATGTTGAATTTCACAAACTATTAGTCTGCAAAAAGGGGACTGAGTCTGAGCTCACGGCTGTGTAATGTCTGATGGCAAATTTTTCATTCTATATTTCTCCAGTTACTTTAACATTTATATAAAGAGTAGCAGGATTGTCCACGACTGAGAACCCTTTAACTGTTGAGGTCTCATATGGCGATTATGTTCGATCAATAACAATCCTATACTCTACATGAAATAAAAGAGAAAATAAATATATACAATCTCAGCATAATAACATACCATCCCGAGACCAAATTTCAGACAGTCTCTTGTTCCACATTAACATACATTTCTTGCATTTTCGACTCCCTTTCTATTTCGGCTAATCTCCAATTCATGGTTCTGGATAGAAAACACACGAGGCTATTCTGTATGAGTTATGTGTCACAACGTTGTAGGTGTGTGTACCTGGGTGGAGCACTACAACCTCTTCTCATGTTATTGACCACACACACACATTCATATCTAGCCATGTAGGCTCTACTTTCTAAAAAAAACTATTTCTCGAATATTGTAATTACAAATAACAAGAGTTTACGTTCATAAAGTCTTTGGATTATGCATACATTCAAGTTATTTGAGGATTCGGGCATTACAGTATTTAATCCTGAACAACGAAGAAAAATAGTCTGTTCATTGCGTCAGTCGGAATGCTCTGTGAAGACGCCTCTACGGATTGAGATATGTTTATTGTTTACATACTTCCGCTGTGTTTCAACCTAACATCTGTACGGTAGTTCTATTGTTGTCATATAAGTACAATAACTTAATTAAGACGTCAAACACGATTAAGTCCCATGTCAGTCTGACTGTCCGGAGATCTGTTCGTCTTCACACTGTCTCAACCTCTCCTCATCAACCTCGTATGGATTTCCAGAGATGACCAGAATCTGCTTCAATCTCATCCCAGACTCTAACTATTGTATTATTTAGCACGAGTCGTCTTTCTCAGACTATACCAGTCAATTGGACTTCCATAAAAAAGAAAAGTTAAAAGTTCCAGTTTGTTGTGAGTATAGTTTACCGGATTAACGAAGAGAATCATTGCAGATGCATTTGATAGTATCACAGAAAGTCTTAAACGGAGATCAAAAGCCTGAAATATAATTTCCATTTTCAAATATATTTGAACCTAACTGCTGACAATACAGCAATTCGAAACAATAAGAAAAGGAGAAAATATAGGCTCTCCGATTTTGTCTTAGATATAATAAAACAACAAAAAAACGAATCAAGTTACAGAAGAAATAAAAGATTTTTGAGAGGTTTTGGCTCAACTCCATTATTAAGACTTCGAATGTTCTGCGAACTGGGAAATGATATCGGGGCAAACAGAACCAGATCAGGTTTGGCGAATTGCACATTAAAATACCATTCTGTTTTGAGAGGAAGAAATGACAATAATGGCACCTTCGGGTTGTTATAACAATCTATAAACTGGCTGTACCAGTGGATTTAGTGAGCTCTTTTGTTAAATGAAGAATACATTTCGCACAGTAAATATTTTCTGAGCGAGTCTGATTTTGTTGAAGACGCCAAAAAAACTTATACAGATATATTGTGCGTAAACAAGCTTAAGCAATGATGTACATCCTAACTGGCAGACAGACGGATTGTTTACAGTGTGGATACAGACAGATATGTTTCTTGTGGGCTATCACAAGAAAGTTGCTCACCCTTTTCTGAGCTCTTTATTCTGTAAACACGTAGGATATTAAGCAGGAAACAAATTCCTTAATTCAACTTCTCAGACTGAAAGTGCTTAGATGAGACTGGTCAATAACAAAGAGATAAATGACTACAGTAGGAATCAAAATGATATATAAAGATTATTTTATACCTCTTATAGATTTTAGAAGGTTAATGTATCGTTGGTGTATATCGTCCATCTGTAATCTTATCACGACTTTGTGGTTTAGACAAAAGACAGAAGCATCTGTACGTCTGTGGTTTACACAAAGGGCGAGATCTCGAATCTACTACAGTCTCCGGCTTTAAGTTTGTGTTGTGCACACAACTAAGTTTGAATATTTTAATAAGTCTGTGGTTTACATTGAAAACACAATCTCGAAGCGCTTCAACATATATCGTATATTCGGCGAACCATACAGTTTACACAAGAGGACAAATATGGATTGTGTTTCACTGTGTAGTCAGAATAGTGGTATATACAGAAGACACATTCTTTAACGTCCTTCTGTTTACGTACATAAGTTTATGAGGGATAACATATTACCGGATTTAGGATTCGCTTCAGTCCTCCTGCTTAAGTCTGAGATGTGGACAGAATAAATAATCCGCTTCAATGACCCCTCGGCCACTCTTCTGTAACATGATTTAGCACGTACGATCGATCTAGGTCTATACCAGTCACCTATTCCTGTACATGGCGACAAGAGAATCGATTTATTACGACGGTTCTCTGTTTGATCAGTTTTGTCACGTACTGACAACGGTTTGTCACTTGTCACTTTGATACTCTGGTGCCAAAATTTAAAACGGTGTTTGGTAGATGCATGTCTGGGCCCTGAACATGCTGTACCTTTTCATCAGGTCGGTTTGTTAGCAATCGTGATTGTAGTTGGTCTGATCATTTCGTCTTGAACATGCTATACCATTTCATCAGGTCGGTTTGTTAGCAATCGTGATTGTAGTTGGTTTGATCATTTCGTCTTGAACATGCTATACCATTTCATCAGGTCGGTTTGTTAGCAATCGTCATTGTAGTTGGTCTGATCATTTCTCCCTGAACATGCTATACCTTTTCACCAGCTAGGTCGGTTTGTTAGCAATCGTCATTGTAGTTGGTCTGATCATTTCGCCGTGAACATGCTGTACCATTTCATCAGGTTGGTTTGTTAGAGATCGTGATTGTAGTTGGTCTGATCATTTCGACCTCAACATGCTATACCTTTTTATCAGGTCGGATTGTTAGCGATCGTGATTGTTGTTGGTCTGGTCATTTCATCCTGAACAAGTTTACTATTTCATCAGGTCGGTTTGTTAGCAATTGTGATTGTAGTTTGTGTAATCATTTTGTCTTGAACGTGCTATACCATTAATCAGCTGTGTGTGTTATCAATCGTGATTGTAGTTGGTCTGATCATTTCATCCCAAACATACTTTACCATTTCATCAGATCGGTTTGTTATATCGTGATTGTAATTGGTCTGATCATTTGTTCTGAACATTTTATACCATTTGATCAGCTGTGTGTGTTAGCAATCGTGATTGTAGTTTGTCTGATCATTTTGTCTTGAACGTGCTATACCATTTCACCAGGTCGGTTTGTTAGCAATCGTCATTCTAGTTTGTCTGATCATTTTGTCTTGAACGTGCTATACCATTTCATCAGGTCGGTTTGTTAGCAATCGTCATTCTAGTTTGTCTGATCATTTTGTCTTGAACGTGCTATACCATTTCACCAGGTCGGTTTGTTAGCAATCGTCATTGTAGTTTGTCTGATCATTTTGTCTTGAACGTGCTATACTATTTACTCAGCTGTGTGTGTCGTGATTGTAGTTCGTCTGATCATTTCATCCCGAACATACTTTACCATTTCATCAGATCGGTTTGTTAGCAATCGTGATTGTACGTTATGGTGTCATTTCTTCCTGAAAATGCTATCCCATTTTATCAGGTCGTATGGGTAACAATTGTGATTTAAGTTGAACTGATCATTTTGTCCTGAACATGCTATACTATTTCACCAGGTCGTCTCTAGTTTATCTTTGAAATAATTGTGACATGGGCATACAGCTTTGTGTTAGTGCCTGTCAGATAAGTGAAGGAAATATAATGGTGCATTAAAGGGAAATCATATCATTTCCTATCGTCCCGACCACTCCCACACCTTCCCACACAAAGACAAACATTTAAGAAATAAACCTTGGTCGTTACGTCAAACTATGTCAGCTTATTAAAATTACAATAGATATTTTTATTACATCAAGAATTTAGATAACAGTTATCTTTTTCGATCGTAACTTGTCGATATGCTAGTACCATTCGTCCGTTTATGGTTATCCATGCCATGATGGAGGTGTTAACAGATTATACGTCCATAGTGTACATTTATTTTCTCCGGTCAATAGAACATTTTTAACACACGGAATCACAGGTATACCGTGTGATCACTAACTTATTTTGGAATCTGTGTGGAAACATAATCCATCCAATAAACCGGTTAATCGTCAGAAAATATTACTGAATACTATACAAATTATAGGTATATTATGCTCTGTGTGAAACATCTGTCAAATTCCAAATTTTCGGGAATAATTATTTTGTCATAGAGGTCATAAGTTTGTCTAGCTGCCACACTGTTGCCACATGAATGTGTCAAATGTTTTTATTCCTGCAGACGGTGTTTAACCTGTGTATCAGTAGTCGTGGATGCCTCACTACTCACATCATTGTCATATCCCGCCTGTGTTTATATCGAAATAACCTAACCGAGTATAAAGTCACGGAGCACATTTTGAGTTTACGGTAAATTTCATAGCCTTGCGTACACCAGTGTTCTTAGCTTGGCTTCAACCCAGTTTCCCTACAACAGAAGGCAGGATAACGGTAAAACAATGAAAGGTTACTAGAAAGTTTATAAGCACGGAAGACTGGAGAATAAACATAGGGTGATATGTGAAAGATGATTACATAATACTGCGGACACAATATCTGTGCAGTTCATCATCCTGACGCTGACTGCATTTTCTATATTCTGCTATCATTTTATTAGGCAGATTATGATTAGCATAATTGTGACAAACATATTCAATCTCACAAACTATTGGTCTGCAATCAACTCGGGGAATCGGAAAACAGATCTGCTCGAAAAGATGAGAAATCACACAAAAAGTAAGCACACTATTAGTCTTTACAACAAGTGATAAATACTGACAAATGATCACTGCAGAGCTGTATATACTCTCCGGAACACAGAAGTTAGCTTCAATCCTACCTGACACTGGGCATTGATATTCACCTGTAAACATTCTGACAAACTGGAAGTACTATGCTCATTACTACAACCGTAACAATTTGAAACATAATGATGAATTGGTTTCTTTATTTTGCTCACCAAGTCCAGTGCTGAATGTCATCATCTCTGCAAGTCTGAAAAACTTAATCTCCTCCAGCCTTCACCTTCAAAGTGAGGCAGTGGTGTGTCCAAAAGACAGAATGTATAATCCATGTCGATCCCCATTTTTAAGTCTGTGGTCTGGGCGGAAGACAAAATCTACGTCCCCTTCAGATTCAAGTTAGTTTTTGTACAATTAATAAAAATATATGGAAAAAATAAAAATCTGCCCGTAAGAAACTATTTGCTAAATATCTTCAAAACGAAAATGAATATAAAAAAAAACTGCATGCCAGTTTTATAGATAATGGCTTCAAGATTGTCTGTGCCAAATTTCAAAGACTTACTGCAAACAGTTTACGAGAATCACATTTTACAATTTAAATCTAAAAAACATTCTTAAATAATTAATTTGTTAATCTAACATTTTTGCATTATCAAGATTATGAAAAGAAGATTTCAGAAAGGTAAAAATAAATGTTTTCCCCCTGACTAGAGTCCTTAAATCTGTCTGTAAAGAAGACGGAATTTATTACCCAGTCTACTCTTTTAATTCTGTGTGTGTATAGTAGGCTACACATAATCTACCCACACATAAACCACAACGTCCTCATCTCACCTGGAGAAAGAAACAATGTACCAATGTACTAGGTACCATGAGTTGAACACTTACATAAAATCACGCATACCCCTGTAATTATTCATTTAATCCGACAAGAAACCACATGGCTTCTAGAGTTTCGTGTATGTACGAAAGCCACCATCTTGGAAATGGTACAACATCAACGTTTGTGTAAAGTGAAAAGTACAATTGGTGACCACATCGAGTCACAGAATAGCGAACTGCAGAAATTAAAATACTATGTCCGAAAGGATATCATTGTCAAGCTTTGCTTTATAAGGTATATGGTCGTTTTTGTTGAAAACAGTGTATATGAAGGAGCGGTTATTATCTTAGCTCACGGTTGCATAATGTCTCATGGCAAAAATTTCTTTTTTTCTGTCTTCAGTTACTTTATTATTTGTATATATAGTTTTTTCCCAATGCGGAGGAATGTTTTACAGTTCATTCCTCAGATTGTGATTCTGTTCGGTCAATATTAAACAGGCCTATACTCCTCGCCAAATAAAAAAGAAATTAAATACGAGTGGCGGATTAACGAAGATACAATCTCATCGTAATACCGTGAGACCTAATTTCAGACAGTCTCTTGTTCCACATTTACATACATTTCTTGCATTTTCGCCTCCCTTTCTACTTCGGTTAATCTCTATTCATGGTTCTGGATAGAAAACACACGAGTCTAGTCTGAATGAGTTCACAATGTATCACAACGTAGTAGGTATATGTAGGTATCAGGATGGACCAATGAATACTCTTGTAATTTTTTTAACACCCATGAGCATCCATATCCAACGATGGAGATAGGGGCCTACTACTTTCTAACATTTTAGTTTTAGAATATTACAATTACAAACTACTAAAGTTAACGCTTTTAAATAAACTCCTTACATTATGCATACCCTTTTAAAAATTATTTGAGGATTCGGGCATTACAGTGTTTAATTATGAACAACGAGTAAACAGGTTTTGTTTGTTGTGTTAGTCGGAAATATCCGCGAAGACTCGTCTACGCTTTTTGACCTTCTCTAACGTCAATTCTCTTGAAAATACATCACTTGGACCATCCCAAAGCGGATAAGGTTAAAGTGGTCACAAGGTCCATTAGAACTTGTTAGAATACATGTAGGCCATACCTTTTTATGAAGAGGCAGAGTGTCCTTAACCAATCAGAGCTATTTTTAATCATTTTCCTGCATTTTGAAAACTCAATTATTATGGAATCAAATAGTCCGCATTGTATTATCTAACCCTATTCTAATTGCGCGGCAACATTTCAATGCCTGTCAGTCTCTGATTTGATTTCGTCTGAAATTGCATTTTGCCTCTATACGAGACGATAAGATACGTAAATGTTACCGCTAAATTGCAAGAGGAAAATAAATGTACATGTTATGACCAGCAGAACTATGCTATGGCGCAGTTGTTATTGTTTTAAACTCTACTGTACTCTACACTTTGTTATACCAGAGAATTTTGCCAATGAAACATAAAAACTTAAGTTTAGGCAGTCCAATATTAAAACATAAAACATTCCATTTAAGCAAACCAATAAATCATAAAACCCCAAGCAAAACATAAATGTCCTTTGTAAAGGCATTCCAATACGAGATGTTGTAGTTTCCCATAGTTTGAGATCTGGTCTTTATCTGGCTATTATAACCATTAAATGTCACACAGAAATGAAAGCTTAATAACGTGTCTGAAATTTGCCAAGTAAACCATTCAAATGTCATGCTGATGTAACATGGATTCGTGTGGGATTTACAGTTCTCTCGCTTTGTGTAAATATTATATTTTAGCCGAAAGCACCCGTTCCATTGTATCCGGGGTTTTTGTTCTGTCAGTCTTAATGTCCGTTATTGGGCAGTCGCTATATCAATATGTTGTCAAGACGACGAAACAATTGTGGTTTAAATAGCTTCTTAAACATTGTGTTAAATGGCTTTGACATTGGGCAATCACTTTGGTGAAGACCGCCGGTTTTTGTTGATCCAATGGCAGAAGAATTGACATTTTATCGACGAGAAACGCAAATGTCTAATATCCAGTTTTGTGGAAGACAAGCGTTTGGAACATCTAATAAAAATGAAAGTTATTTTACATATGCTTATAACTGTCAATACAATGTAAGCAGATTTTGTTTATTACAGTACTGATCGCTTTTCTGGTTGGACAAGTCACATTCAAAACTACATTTTTCTTAGAATGGTTTATCGCTCCGGGTGAAATGTTTGTGTATCGATTGACGTGTATCTTTAACTGGGGACGTGAAGTCAGCTGATGAATCAAATACACTGTTTTTATATCTCTGGTATGGCTTCACTGCCGAACTATATTTTTATACACCACCTTGAAATGTTTGTTAAAAGCATTTTTGTTGCTCTTCTACTGACGTAATTCATTGATTCTCTCTGACACGCTGTGACTGGTTAAAAAGTGCTGTGAGCGGGTTAGCCATAAACTGTCAATATTGTAGTAAAAACACGAAACTTTCCTATAAAATTTACGACAACAACCAACTGTCTAACCAACATATATTACTTTGTTTGATAAACTGTCTTTAAACCATTTTGACTTACTACATAATGGTAAAAGTAGTTACAATACACTTCTCTCAAATGAATGTGTGTACAAATAAAAATATTTGTTTTTGTTTTTGATTTGGATAATCCTGCTTTGGTCTGTCAAATGTCAAATGTCAATATAGATGTATCAAAGTTGAATTGATTTCTATTTAACAAAGTTTATCGCATCTTCGAATCTGATGTGTGCTTGCTGTGTCTTGACACTCTCTGGCATAAGGAGCGTTGCAAATTTGATTTGTTGTGGTGTCTTTTACTGTAATTTTGCACACTGGTTGTCTTTTTGCTTCACGTTTCAGTTTAAATGCACAGTTTCATGGGTGCTATTTAGCATGGGTGTTTGAAACTCTATATGCACAATGCAACATCGTAGAGTATCACCTTTTTCTGGTTGTTCAACATCATTTTAACACTTAGTCCGCACAATGCTATATAATGCATTTCACAGTTGTATCTTGTGTGTTGTCGTTAGAATCGTTCTGTTGAAGGTTTTCCATCTCCTCCACCAACTACTGGTTCAGTAAGTTTTGAACTGAAATATAAAAAAGAATATTCATAAAGAAACTATAACAGAGCAAAATGTTGTCTCTAATCCACTAATTAGGTCTACTCTTTATATTTTAAGAAACAAAATAAAAATCCTGTATTTCTGACATACAGAAAACAACTATACTGTTTTAGTTGAGCCACTGTTTTAGCCTACAAGTTGTACTTGTATCTACAGTTTAGCACAATGTCTTAATGCTACTGTATAATTGTATTTAATATGAAATGTAATTATCATACATTTACATAACTTATTTCTGTAATACTTTATCTTCTTTTCTCGCTGATATCATTTAGTACATTATCACTTGTTTAAATTTTTAGCAGCTTTCTGACGTTTATTAAGTATTAACTTCGTTACTGTAACTCACTTTAATTATTCACATCGCATACACTTTCTATAGCCCTACTTGTATCTGGATAATACTTGAGTTGCCATGCAGTTCTTAATTACCTATTGATAGGGAAGTTGGAACTACACGAAACATTAATTATCACTGCTGGCAAGAGTTTGGAATAAATAAACAGAAATATAGTCTGCAACGGATATTCTATTTATTGTTGCTGTTTAGCACGTTATCTTTTACATAAGTACAATGTTTGCTTGATTGGGACTCAATGTCATATTCAATGGTATTTCACTTCTATGGCAGAGTGTCCGCCACTCACTCTATCTTACTTAAATATGGTGGAAAACTGATAAGAAAATTTATAAAGCGCACACTTGTGATTGGCGTAGTCACCTTATGGAAATCCATCATATACCCAGCTGGATTCGAGAAGGGCACTCGAACATGGGAGTGGTTCATAGCGGAGTCCGTATTCAGAGTTCCTAACCGCTGGTCCGGTTCCTAACCGATGTCAAATAATGAGTATTAATGACGGTACCTGGATCTTTAGCAACCATGTTAGAGATTGTGGTGACAACTCGTTCTAAATCATAAATATATACTCAGTCAAAGAAGAAACTTCACACTCATAAATTTCTAAATATTTTCTTGAAACTTAATACAAGATATTATTATTATTATTTTTAGAGGTAAATGCACAAGCATGCAGTTCGTGCGAGCATACATCAAGGATAAAGCATGTTTCCTTGTGTTCCTAGTCACGTGACCTTA
>JAQQZZ010001836.1:0-11984 GCA_030265115.1 Mopalia vespertina
AGAATAAAAATGTAAAAATAATGAGTAATTTTGCCAAATTTGTCGCAAAGGGCTTAAAAGTAGTCAATAAAACTCCATGCCCTAGGTTCTAAATTCCCATGTACAACTATTATTGTTAACCTACATGTACCTACCTACTTAGTTATGATGTAAATTATTCAGTTCTCTTTATCTTTGTAAAAAGATACGAGATAATAAAACTTACTTACTTACTAAAATACTGTAATTCACCAATAGTTTTCCCTTATCGGTAAGTCATTTAATTAACCTGTACATGCAAGTGATCATTAACCCACACATTTTAGTCATTTTGTTCACCATTACAGGTAAGTTGTTTAATTAATCCATACAGGTAAGTCATGCTATTCATCCGTACAGGTAAGCCATTTAATTAATCCATACAGGTAAGTCATGTTATTCATCCATACAGGTAAGTCATTTAACTTACTGAGCAAAACATTTCAAACAAAAGTTTCCAAGATAAGTTGTCTTAGCAAACAGAAGGTACCTCGAAGGTGCCAATGCCTGCAGGTTATAGTAATAACACTATTGGAAGTAGTATTTTTATTGAATGAACATTGATTGGATGAAACAGTTTTGAGAAATGAATTAAAATATTAATAAAGGCATTGCAATTTCAATTTCAACTCATTATTCCTGTAATCATTACCAGGTTTACTGCTGGACGACATCATGTGAGCGAATGACTCACAAAATGAAGAAAGCTTTCTTCAAGGCTATTCTTGGCCAGGAGATAGGTTGGTTTGATAAACATGGAAGCGGAGAATTGACAACTAGATTAGCAGAGTAAGTGAACAATATTAATCTTTATAGCCAGGCCTAGGAAAAATCACGTCTGACAGACTGGGACAACCTTATTTTTCGTGTCTGACAAGAAATTTTTTAATACGGTTGTCTTCCCGGCCTGTAGTAGATTAAATTCTGATGACACATGCAATACAAATTTTATTATTTGCGCCAAAATTTTACATTGAGCTGATGTATAAGAATATGAATTTCAAAGGGTATATTCATAGATGATAATGGTAGTGACTAGAGGTGAAATTTACTATCTACCTCTGCTCGGGCAAGGAAAAAAAAAACAAAAGTATGAACCAGTGTATTGTCCATAGTCTAAACCGTAATAATTTGGAATGAGACACAGTTACATTTTCATGAAATGTTTTATTCAATATATTTACATGATGTTTTTATCAGTACAACTTTAAAAATAAATTTGTAAGTATTTAACATGTAGAGTGAGTTGCTAAGCAACCAAGAAGAATGGGGAGAACCATTAAAAAAATAAAAAAACAATTATTAAGCCCTGATTGCATTTGAAACAAAGTGAAAGAAGTTCTCTATCAGGTGAAATTTAAATGTTTTGCCCCAAATAATTGCCTAATTTTAACACGACTTTAGGATAGTGTTTTGGTGGGACTAGTTGCGATAGAACACACGGCGGCACAATGCCTATCACCTGGCGGTTGACCGCCGGCCGCCGGGTCTTAACAACAACCCTGTAAATGTCTGGTGACGTTGGAAGAATCGCTCCGTGTGCGGCAAAAGCTGTCACCGAAGGAAAATCTCTTGCAATTAGTCGCCGACAGAAAATCGCTTGTCTGCGGCAGGCTTTAGGCTCAAATGTCGTCATATCAATAACAAATCTTAAGTTCGGTGTTAAGTTCAATGAAACACATTAATAATTTTGTTCTTCTGACTTGCAGTGATCTTGAGCGAGTTCGTGAGGGTCTAGGGGACAAGTTTAGTATATGTCTTCAATGGTTTGCTGCCTTCATAGTGGGTTTCGCCATTGGCTTTGTGAAGGGGTGGAAATTAACCCTTGTTATGATGTCTCTCACCCCACTGTTAGCTGTCTGTGCTAGCTTCATGGGCAAGGTACACCCAGTTTCTTTTGATTTCAGTTTCATTTTGGTATTTGCCTTGATATTTTTAGTTTTGTATATTTTTCACATGGTATAAAACCCTGAATGAAACAGTCATAGGGCGATGTACAATTTTTGATGCTAAAACATGCAGCATTAATAACCAGTTATTATATCAAGCCTTCGTGTGAGTGTCTCATTTACCTGTAAACCAATAGTAAATATCAAGCCTTCGTGTGAGTGTCTCATTTACCTGTAAAACAATAGTAAATATCTGTTTGGATCAAAATTGTGTCCCTTTACCGCTGTTTGTACTATGACAAAAACTGATGGGATATAAGCTGGTAGTTAGATGGAGCTTCCTGTTGACCTGGATCAATGATCTGCTTTCATTCTCTTTGTATTGACTCTTGTAAGTGTGTCATCTTGTCATTGTCATTCGAGTGTGGTTTCAGTCATATGAGTGAAATAATATGACATAAAACTCCACTTACATTAACATATCTTAACATAATTCTGTGGGCCTGCGGCAGTGGCTTAGTGGTTAGGGTTTGCGCTTACTAATCCTACTTCGATGTACCAATCACAGGGTCGAATCTGTCGATCAGGTATATGAGTGAGTCACATGATGTGGCTCCGGCAATAGCGGGGGTGGTTTTTATGAGGTTTCCTGCTTCATGCTGACTTTCAAATTAATTCTAAATTTTTATGGGGCTATTGCTATAGCCAGGTAGCCCCATTCTGTAATCATCAAGAATTTAGAAAATTTACTAATTTTTAGCTAAATGCACAGGACTACATCAAAACAAAATATTACTGAAAGCCTATTAATTGTTGGGTTTTTGTAGCTGAATTTTATAACTATAAGTCTCAACCAGAGTATCGTATCTAAATGGTCAACTATCTAAATTAAGGCTGATTGAGCGTTTAAATAAAAAGAACTAAAATGACTTAATTTTTAAAATGGTAATTTCATCATCATGTGAATTGTTTTTTTTTTTAAAGTTTGTGGCCTCCTTTTCCAAAAAAGAGCAGGAGTCATATGCGTTTGCAGGTAAAGTTGCTGAGGAGGTATTGTCTTGTGTCCGAACTGTCGTCTCCTTTAACGGACAGAAGAGAGAAATACAAAGGTATGGGTAGCAATGATTCACAAGTTTAGAGAAAACCATTGTTTCATGTTTAACCTCTTTGGCCCTCTGGTTAAGGTTACTTATTCATTCCTTCTGGTTGTCGTGTTTGTTAGAGGATCTAGCTCACCCGGCACTGCCATATACATGTATAAAGTACCATTGAGGATGATGTTTAACACGGTCACAATGGTTTATTCAAGGAACATTTAGGTTGGCCCATCATCCATGGCCTTGACTTTAACGCAGGATTTGTAAATTTGAGTACTCACCTGCCTCAAGGGACCCTTAAGGATGACTTTAAACCCCAATCAACAAACACCTGCCCCGTGCCATACTGCCTTAGTTCTGCTTCAGTAAATAGCTCCAATATTAATTATTATGTGGTTTCATCAACGTTTGGTCTGATTTTATTGCTTCCTTTTGTATACTTAGGCAGACCTGCCTACCTGGTGTATTCTGGAGTATTTTGTACACATTATTTATGTTCAATTCACCAAAAGGCCATTAAATTACTGCCAGAAATTTTTATTCTGTGGTGTATCACAAAAATACACACAATGGTAAAAAAATACACATAAAATACAAAGTTTTTACACATAAATTCCTTGTAGGTTTATAGGCAGGTATGCTTAGGACATGGCCTATGTTTTACTTGGCTCACTTGTTAGACTTTTTTTACCGCTTTTACCAATAAATACTTACAACATTGTAAAATCATAAATGTTAAATAACATAATATTTGTCCTCTTCTAAAATTTGCCCTATTAAATTATAACTTCTATAACTCAGTGCCTTCATGTACACTTGTAGATATTCGGAAGCTTTAGAGAAAGGGAAACGACTTGGTATACGGAAATCTATGGTGGTTGGGTTCGGTATTGGAACCACTTTACTCATCATGTTTGGAGCATACGGACTGGCTTTCTGGTAAGTGCTTCATTACCTTACTGAAGATCTTAATCTGTCTTCTAACATGTTAGTTCCTCCTCATCATGTTTGGAGCATACAGACTGGCTTTCTGGTAAGTGCTTCGTTACCTTACTGAAGATCTTTATCTGTCTGCTAACATGTTAGTTCCTCCTCATCATGTTTGGAGCATACGGACTGGCTTTCTGGCAAGTGCTTCGTTACCTTACTGAAGATCTTAATCTGTCTTCTAACATGTTAGTTCCTCTGGCTTCAGGCCCTTGTTTTAAAGAGTAGCAATGCTGTCTTTACTTGGCACTATGGAGGGAGATTAACTTTCCAACAGTATCAACACACTTCACATGTCATGGTTGTGCTTGTGTTTATTTTTGTTGGAATACACCCTTAAGCAAGGGCTTAGACAGACACCCGTCCACCCCTCCAAATGGATACCCTAAAGTGAACAATTGCCTCATTTGGACACCCTGTTTTAAGAAACTTTAATGTGCAGGAGATAGGAAAACTGTCAAAATTGGGCACCCAGTTATTTGAAAAGTGAAGCAAAATGACAATTTTGGACACCATACTTTTGATTTCTGGCTAAGCCCCTGCCCTTTAGCATGGTGTGAACACCAAACAATCAATCAATGAATCCTCTGGGTAAGGGATTAATGTTCCTGACAGGTTTATAGATCGAAATAGATCTTTGAAGTTATTTGCTTGAAGCTGGTAAAAAAAATTTGAAAGTGATCTTAAAGATGTATAGCAAACAGTAAGTAATAAATTGACTTAAATAGTTGAACTAATGAAGTTGTCTGTCTACAGGTATGGTTCAACTCAGGTGGATGAATGGCAGAGAAGTAACATGACTGAAGGGTTGTCTCCTGGAGAGGTCTTCACGGTAGGCTCTGGTTCTTTACTCAAGTTTTATTTCACAATTCTTATTACGAACAGAATTTTTTGTTGTTTTGGGATAACACTTTCTTAGTTTAAACAGATTCAAGTTAAAAAAAAAAAATTGCAGGTGTAACCCATCCGAGAATCAAACCAATGACCCTTACTGTTAGACAGCAAATCGCCAGCAATTAATGCTGGCCACCTCGTGTCACTCAGCCACCTGACCTTCTTATTACGAACTTTAAAAGTGTATGTCCTCTGACAGGGGGTGTATGATCAGGGCATAGTCACGCTGTCTTGAGTTATCTCTGGAGGAACATTATTTATCTGATGGAGCCGAATGCTTTACCCTTCCTGGATGTGAAAGTGTACTGCCGTTATGACTGAAATATCATTGAGCCTATCATTGCACACCTGTCAGTAGTACATACATGGGAACAACAGGGCCACCTACCCGGAGAATCCTGGAGTATTTTGTACACATAATTCATGTTGAATACACAAAAAGGCCACTAAAATACACAGAGCAGTTTATATTCTGTGCTTTGATGTATCACAAATATACTCAAAATGGTAAGAAAATACTCCTAAATAACTATTTTTTTTTACACATAAATTTCTTTTAGGGTATGCAGGTCTGGAACAGTATGATAATGATATGAATCTCACACACTTTTATTTTCTGACTAGGTGTTTTTCTGTGTGTTGATTGGCTCCTTCTCCATTGGGAATGCTGCTCCGCACATCACTACAGTTTCCACAGCAAAGGGGGCCGCAGCCACTCTCCTTGAAATCATTGACAATGTAAGAACCCTTCTGATTATAAATTTTAAGGATACAGGCCTGGAAATAATTATTTGCAACCTGCCTGACAAAGTGTCCTGGACCAACTGACTGGTGCAAGACATTTTGGGAGATGTGCAGGACATAATTTTAGACAAGTATTGGTGTTAATATATACACAATTAAAAGTGGAGAAAACATACAAACTGATAGTTCATCTCAATAGATATGCAGTAGGCCTATCCATATTTTCTCGTGTTAGCCAGCCAATGAACTAATTTCTTTCGAGAAAGCTGTCGAATGATTGGTTATAACCATGACACTATCTCAGGGTAAATTAATTTTCCAACAGCATGAATACTCTTGTAATATAAATGATATAATGTAAAATCGCAAAACTGCCTTTCTTGTGTGTATATTCTGTACAATGGGCAAAATCAAGTCATACAGATGGGATTTGTTTAACAAATCTGTCTTTAGTATGAATTATTGAAAAAAAATTGACTCAAGTCTAATTATGTCATTGATCCGTTGGATTTAAATCAAATCTAATTAAAATCAGATCTCAAATATGCTCCCAGTGTTTTGTTTGTCGCTATATTGAGATCTAACCCAATCAACCTACTTAAGATGTCGATTGGTTTCTTAAATTGACCAATCACAGAGCTGCTTCTCAAATCTGGTTTGTAAAAGCCAAAGATTTCCGCCGATGAACCAAAGTTTACCGACTGCGTATTTTTAACATGATGAACAGATACATGCAAAATCAACAAACGTCTTTCAAATTAAAAACTTTGAGTGGGGTTGCATTTTCCCCTGTTTACTACATATGACTGACAACATCAAAAAGGAAGAAAATCGGATGACTTCGGCTTCTTTTGGCTGAATTTGGTGTTTACCATAGCACCCGTGTTATCTGTGTTTTTATTGGACAACTGAAACTTTGACATTGCATGAACCCCAGTAAGCTTTTTGAGATCTGATTTTAATTAAATTGGATTCAAATCTTGATAAAATCGCTTTTGTTTGTCTTAGAATTTGAAATTTCTGTTTTGTTTTAAAGATTCGCTGGAAATTAATTATTCATTGTTTATTCAGCACCTTTTACCTCATAAAATGTTTTCCTTTCTTCACATAGCGTCCATCGATTGACTGTAGTTCTCCAGAAGGTGAAAGGCCACGAGAAGTTACGGGAAATATTGATTTTGTGGGGGTCAATTTTGTGTATCCAACCCGAAAGAAAGTCCAGGTAATCACAAAACTGACTTCTATTTTCTAAATGGTTTTGAATAAATATATGCTGGTTGAAACAGTATTTTTATTAAACAAAAAATGAAAAGGAGAGTAATTGGTGAACAGACTCACTGCCTATATTCACACCACTCCCTGTTCCATTTTCAACTATCTCCATTAATTTAATATTTTCACATATGTTGTAAAACGATTAATACATCTTTCAGGACAACTTAAAAAAAAAAATATATCAATAGATAGTTTTTACTTAAATTAGTGTTGACATAATTGATTACATTGTTTGAAATCTAACAGAAATAATACAGAATTGCACTTCTATCAGGAGTGCTCAATAATTGTGTGTTGTCCAAATAAGAACAATTAAAGAAAGGGCTGTTGAGTAATGGTTTTTAGGACTTAAATAACTTAAATATTAAACCCTATGTAAATGCCTTGACATGATCTGAAACGTATGACCACCCTGAGAAAATCATGCAAACATGCAAATTTTGAATTTGCTTTGATTTGCATTTGAATGATTTATGTTTTTATTTTTGTTTTCAGGTCCTCAAAAATTTTAACTTGACGGTTAAACCTGGGCAGACAGTGGCATTGGTTGGTTCGAGCGGGTGCGGGAAATCCACTTGTGTTAACCTAATTCTACGTTTCTATGATCCATTGTCTGGAACTGTACGTTTCTTAGTCACAGTGTTTTCCACAATATAGTTGAAGATTTCAGATTATTAGATCGTTGATGTTTAAAAGAAGTTTAAAAATAATCCATGATTTCGACAATGCTTTTTGCATTCACACAGATTGAGCTGTCTTCAGTGCTAGACAATTCTCTCAGTGTGAACTATGTAACTTACATGATATACATATCTAGCAGTCTCAGTTAAGCTACGGCAAATCATAATTCATCCCTGTTTTATTCAGAGGTGTTTAAACATATAAATGAGAGACAGTTCAAGTTAGCTTCTGTTGTCTTTGTTCTTTTTGACCTAAGCGCCCTCTGGCTAAAGAAATTTGTTTGAAGAGTAGCAATGCTGTCTTTACTTAGCACTGGAGGAAAATTAATTTTTCCAACATTATGGAAATGCTTCACATCTTGGTTGTGTTATTGTCAATTATTGTTGGAATACACCGACGTCATATAAGTGAAATACCCTTAAGCACGGCGTAAAACACCAATCAATCAATGAATCTGGGACATAAGGGGCAACATGAAGAAAATGTGTTGCAGTGTCTTGTAATTGTCCTGTCTTGTCTTTGTTTGTTGCCATTGATGTCCATGGAGGTTTCCTTCACTCATCGGGCTGGCACGTCACCGTCATACAAGTGAAACAGATAACTGTGGCATAAAACAACTGTGACCATTTTGAATTATGTTATATTCCTCACAGATTTATTTGGATGGTCATAATTTAAAAGATTTAAACGTCGCTTGGCTTCGTCAGAAAATTGGTGTAGTTTCCCAGGAACCAATCCTCTTTGGATGCACCATCGAGGAAAATATTGCTTTGGGTCGTGAAAATGTATCAATGGATGAAATTGTCAGTGCAGCCAAAATGGCCAATGCTCATGACTACATCACAGCATTGCCACAAGTAAGTAATGTAATGATTACATGGGGGTTTAGAGAAATACAATTCCATTTTAGCTTTTTGAGAATTCTTTAAAAAGGTTGTGCATGTGTGAAACTCTGTATTGGGCAAAATCCACAAACAAATCTTTTCTTTATAATTTATTCAGCTTGGAAATTTATAACGGTGTTATTTAGCAAGCAATGTAATACAGTGATGTATCATGAAATGTAATGGCATTATTAAAGTAATGTAATAAAGTGATGTATCATGAAATGTAATGGCATTATTAAAGTAATGTAATAAAGTATGGATGGATAAAAAATTAAACAGTGAGTAGTTATATAAATGACACATTTTTTGAATTAATGGCTGGAAATCAGATAATGAAAATGGAAATAACATTAGAAATGATACCACTAAATATAGAAACGTGATACATGTATATAAGATGATAATCCATAAATATCCTGTTTTGGACCTTATTACATTTTTGAAAACTAGGATTTTCTTGAAGTAATTTTTTCTGTAGATTTGTGTTGATCAAAAAATAAATATGTATAGAAATACAAAAAACATAATTTTAGACAAAAAAGAAAGATCTCGATAATTTGTTCACGAGTTAATAAGTAATGGAGCCAGTAAATAGGACTAGTTCCCATTGGTCATCCCTGAAAACTTAAGTAAATAAATAAAGATTTGTTTTCTGTATCTCTAGGGTTACCAGACATTAGTTGGGGAACGAGGGGCTCAGTTATCCGGGGGCCAAAAGCAGAGGGTTGCTATTGCACGAGCCCTCGTTAAAAACCCCAAGATTCTACTTCTAGACGAGGCAACATCTGCCCTAGATTCAGAAAGTGAGGGAATCGTGCAGGCAGCTTTGGATAAGGTATGTTTAGACATTTCTTGAATTCAAATATTTCTATATTTTTCACCAAAACCAATGTATCGTAAAACGTCTAAAATGTTAGACTCTGTATAATTTGCTAGCATACATGTAGGTAGGTATGAAATAAATGACTTAAGTCCAAAAATGGAAGATTTCAGCAACGTTCATATTTGAATAGATAGAACCTTTAAACATAAATGCATTTTTGCTCTTGCAAGCCAAACGTCACCATTTGTTTATTTCAACGAGAAGCAGAATTTAAAAATTTTTGTTAATGTCAGACTCCAAAGGTTTTATCCACCTGGCTATTAAATCACTCTCAATCACTTCAATCACTTCAAGCAAATTCATGCTCTATTCATCAAAAACAAAACAGTTTAGATTTCCAGGTTGTGTTTAGTGAGAGTGTTTCAATGTGAAGAACATCACTGTCGGATTCATTGAGAAAACTGATTAAACTATATTAGCTTATGAAAGGATTGGTTGGTCACGGGGATGATAGGTGGTAACTGTGGTGTCTGTTCAGGCTTGGTTTAACTCCTTAGATGTTAATGGTTTCTAGTAGTTTCCTAGGGGTTCGCTCTGCATTCCATCAGAGTGAATCCAATCTTAATGTTCCCCTCCACATTCGGCCCGCAGCCCTGGCTTAGTGGTAGCGTGTGCGCTTTCTTATCCTACTCCAATTTTCCGTTCAAATAATTTTGATAAACTATAAATAGGCAACATTTTTAATAGTATAAAACTTTTCTTCTGTTTTCTTACTTTAGGCTAGTCAGGGACGGACAACTCTCATTATTGCTCATCGACTGTCCACAATTCGCCATGCTGATGTGATTTTTGTGGTTGACGACGGACAACTTGTGGAGCAAGGAAAGCATGAGGAATTGATGGAAAAGAAAGGGTCATATTTTCAACTGGTTACTCTTCAGACGTACGAGGAAGCCACGGCCCCCGGGGCAGCAGAACCCCAGGAGGAAGAGGGTTTGTACCTTTAGACAATCATGTTTATCCGCAGTCATTGGCTGGATCTATTCAACACATAGACATAATGATAGCAGTACACAAACTCTTAAAATGAAAAGCATTTTGATGGTCTCCTTGGTTGTTTGCAGTGTCTAAGATCCGGCTCTCTCATTTTAACAGTGACCTGATTGCATAGCGAATGAAAGAATACTTCCATAGCACAGGTGTTCTGCACTTATGACAAATTCTTTATTTTACCTCTTTAATACTGGAACTTGATAAATTCATGGTTGATCTTTTAGTCTTTAGAAAAGATGTTGACTAAGGTTTGTTAACTATGCAACAATTATGTGCCTATATTTTGAGTACTGTGACTGAGGGTGGTATGTTTGAAGCAGAGACATACGGCTTCACTTGCACTGGAGGAACATTAATTTTCTAACAGAACAAAACACTTGACATTTAATGCTTATGTTAGTGTGGCAATAACTGTGGGATACATCCCACCTGTTGCACAATACACCTGTTGTATAGCACACCTGAGTTGTACAGCACACCAGAGTTATTCAGCACACCTGAGTTGTACAGCACACCTGAGTTGTAGAGCACACCTGAGTTGTACAGCACACCTGAGTTAAACAGCACACCTGAGTTGTACAGCACACCTCAGTTGTACAGCACACCTCAGTTGTACAGCACACCGGAGTTGTACAGCACACCAGAGTTGTACAGCACACCTGAGTTGTACAGCACACCAGAGTTGTACAGCACACCTGAGTTGTACAGCATCCCTGAGTTGTACAGCACACCTCAGTTGTACAGCACACCTGAGTTGTACAGCACACCTGAGTTGTACAGCACACTTGAGTTGTACAGCACACTTGAGTTGTACAGCACACTTGAGTTGTACAGCACACCTGAGTTGTACAGCACACCTGAGTTGTACAGCACACCAGAGTTATACAGCACACCTGAGTTGTACAGCATCCCTGAGTTGTACAGCATCCCTGAGTTGTACAGCATCCCTGAGTTGTACAGCATCCCTGAGTTGTACAGCACACCTGAGTTGTACAGCACACATGAGTTGTACAGCACACCTGAGTTGAACTCAGAATTTCTTCAAATCAATCAGCCCTATGACTCCAGTGAATCAATGTGGTCACATGATCAGGATGGGCGTGCACATCATAAACTGCCCAATATATTGGCAAATGTATGTAATAATTTATATGATACTTACTCCTTTTTATTAATTGCAAAACAAGGTGATGGAAGATCAAGTCCAAAGCGTTCCCTGAGTCGACAGGGAAGTGAGAAGCACAAATCAATTCTTAAACGCCAAGCCTCTAGAAAAATATCTAAAGTGGAAGAGGATGAAGAAAATGCGGTATGTTTTGACAAAAGCTTAGAAAATGCAATCATTTAAGTTTTGATTAAAAAAGAAGCTATAAAATGATCGAGCAAACATGGTATGCATTTTAATGCTGCAGGACATTTTTCTGTAGTGCACTTGACCCAGTTCAGTGGTTAGCGTGTGGGCCTGCTGATCTTCCTCGGATGTACCTCTCACAGGTTCGTGTCGTGGCTCCGTCAATCACAGGGGTGGTTTTTATGAGGTTTTCTCCCGGTTTTCCATCGTAATGAGGCAAGGAACAGTGTGAAGTGGACAATCTGTCGTCATATAAGTGAAATACCCTTGAGTACGATGTTAAAC
>JAQQZZ010001847.1:0-11984 GCA_030265115.1 Mopalia vespertina
TTGCTTTATTTTTCACAAAGGCACATTTATGTATTTAAAAAATCAGCAAACCAGGAGAAAATGCAAATGTTAGGTTACATGTATCTCACTAAATTTTAGAGGACCGATTTTAAGGTTCTGCCATAAAAGATTACAGCACAGGCCTGCACATGTGCCTTTGTTTATATTGCTAGTGGCTTCACATGATGCTTAATGGGATTAATTATTTGTCTCTAGACAAGTGGACACCTTTACATTGACCGCAATAACACTGTGGTCTAACAGTCCTGTCTCAGTTATATCTCCCTTAGGCATGTTAGAATATTTCTGCTTATAGAGAGATTGTTTGTGTACTTGGTAGATTACAATTGTGGGTCAGGCCACAATGTGGCATTATACTACATGTATATAATGCTTCATAACCAACTGCAGGATAAAAGATTTATCCATTCATTCATTGATTGATTTATTGATTGATTGATTGACGTTTTATACTGTGCTCAAGGGTATTTCACTTATATGACTGACATGTATTTCAACATGACAATTGACACAAGTACAACCATTAAATGTGAAGTTCAACAGCATAGTAACACTTCACATCTTGGTTGTGCTAGTGCTGATCATTGTTGGAATACGCCGCTGTAAAAAAAGTGAAATACCCATAAGAACGGCGTAAAACACCAATCAATCAATCCATTTTTTCCTGCTCTATTTAATATAGAAGGCATTTAATCCAATATTCAAAGCTACATGTAAATATACATCTATATTGTATTTCACCGGAGGCATATGACAATTATAACTTAATTGCCATAAACATTTGAAGGATTTGGGCCAAAAAATGATCCCCAATGTGAATACTAGGTCCAGGCCCATCTGAATCCCCAGAGGATCCTGTTTGGTTAAATTAAATTTTGGTTTACATTGGTTATAAGTCAGATCTGCTTACCCTGGAAGAAATTTATGTGTTAGAAAATTATTTTTTTAAGAGTATTCTCTTACCATTATGTGTATTTTTGTTTTATGGCATAGCATTGAACTTTAATTTCTGTGTGTATTAAATTAATGTCATATTTGTGTACTCAACATAAATTTTATCTCCAAAATACTAAAAAAAAACTCAGTGAAGATAGGTCTGATAAGGACATGTACAAGTAACTACTAACTCCACAGACACAAAGCCCAATGTTATAAAATAAATAGTAAATACAGTGTCTAACCAATAGCACAACGTTATCAACAACAGCTGTGGTCCATATTTAAGCTTACTCTACCATCACATGTACATGTATGAGTGACTTCATACATGTAGAAGCATTATCTTTTCCAGACATACACTAGATTCACACCAATTTACTTAGTCCACAGATAACATATATTAGCTTACTGAAATCATACTCAGAAAATAATAATGACAGCCATGTACCATTGTACCCATCTCAAACACTTAATAAATAGCCACACTAAAACAACCAAAAGAAGTGAAGTGCTTTTCTCTATAAGGCTATATGTATGCTATAAAATACTCCCCTTAAACACAAGGCATACTGAGCAATCCTTATACAGCAATATAGTGAAACAAAAAAATGTTGGTAAAGACAAGATGTCGGTATCACAATTTGGGTTACAACAACACCATACAGAAATATAGATATCAAAATCTGGTACCTAAAATGGCTACGTCTCTCTAACAAAGGCCTATTATAGCATATAAAAGAAACAAAAATGACTTTATAGGATACATTCCTTGGTTATTGTTTCTCTGAAATACCAGGTTGCCAGTTGATTTATTCTTAAGCCACACCGAATAGCTTGTTAGTTGTACATACATGTATTTATCACATACTTTATATACCATGTACATGTAAATGGTCATTATCATAATCTATAAATTCCCATGAAATAAGTTGCCCATAACAACTTGAGATTAAGGTCTACATTGTACATGTATTTTGAACTTTGTCTCTGGAAGTTTATATAGAACATGAGATGATTCATTGGTTTTAACTAAACATCCCTGTACCAGTGTAACATTTAATAGACCAAACTATGCTTGATACAAAAGCCTCCAAAGGACCCTTTATAAGCAGAGGGCATAGATGATCAATGGTAAACCTACAATTATACTAGACATACAGTAGTATTAACAGTAGAAGAAAGTTAAAATTGATTTCACTATCAATAGAGGGAGTACAAGTATTAAGTTTCAGTGGCCAACAATGTAACAACCCATAAACCTGTTGAGTCATTACAACCGATGACTGAGCACTACGAATCAACAGGCCCGTCATTCCACATTTGTACAGGTACATGTTGATTCTATATTGTCACTGTGAGTCAATAAACCGGACGTATATGCCCATTTCACATGGCCTTACTCACCTGGCAAGCTTTAAACAATTTTTATAACTCCCATATTCAGGCCTGTGCTGTAATCTTTTCCGGTATAACCTTAAAATCGGTCCTCTAAAATTTTGTGAGGTAATAAAGCAAAATTGCTTTAAAATACTATCTTCATTGATTATCGGATGACAAAATTTGTCAAAATTCATAGCAAAATGCAAATTTAGTTGAAGACTGCAAACAATTTGGGAAACCTATATATCTCGGTCCTCCTAAACTAACCATGGGGAAACCCCGTTCTGATCATTCTCCCCAACAACACAGGCCTGATTACTCATGGTAATTTTTTATTGTTGTTTAACATTGAGCTCAAAGAGTATTTCACTTATACTTTATACATGTATGACGACGGATTGTCCACTCCACACTGTTACTTGGTTATTAAATATGGTGGAAGTTTACCAATTTGAATAATGCACCTTCATTTTTATTAGTGGAGTGGACCAGATTCTCAATCCTACTCAATATGGTGGTATAAAGGGTATACTTGAAATATATTTTAAAAAAAACTTATGTGACGTGTCCTACTTAAGATGAATCACAAACAATTTGTTACATGATGACACGCCAGTACTTGTAATGGCCCATTTATGGGTGAAGGAAACCAACCTTAAAGGTCGCTGAAAAGTGAGATAGGACAATCACAAGATGCAAAACAAAGACGCCAAAACAGGTTGGCTTCTTGTAATGTTGCACCCTACATGTATCTTGGGGAACATACGGCAATATGTAGCTCACTGCATAGAATACCTTGGCAATAAATCTGGAACAGCAGGTTCACATGATATACATGTAAGAAAGTTGTACAGTTGCAGAAGAAAGCCCGATAACTTATTACAGCTGTAGCACTACTGCACACATGGAGATATATTTATATATAGGTGGAGCAAGAATACAGTGGTTGTGAGGTTTCTATAATAAACTCTGACATGATGTGTTCACCAGAACACAGTAAACATAACCTCTTTCTGCTCCATAGAGTGTATTTACATGTTACAGTGTGCTGGGAGAATCCCTGTTAAAAACTAAACACTCAACACAGCAGTCTACTTATAGTAAATTCTACACGTAGAAGCATTAAAAGCCTGATAATACTACTTAGCATGAATGCAACCACTGCAACTCTCAAAGCGACTTCTTGTGCTAATCGTTATTCATACAGGATTTGATATCCAAAATGAGCTGTTCTGCCTTGTCTTTAAAAGCCATGACAAAATCAAACCATGTGAAAAACAATGGTTGACTCCTACATGTGCTGTGAACACGCCCCCTGACAGGCTGATGGATTTTTTTGCAAAACTTCTGCCAAAATATCATTCTCAAGACCATCCTTAACATTTTCCATGCGAATAAAAAACCAAACCTCATTTACTTTCTCTGTTAGCAAACGACCGGCGCTTTCACACAAATGCTCAATATAAATACATGTACATTAGCATGTACATCCAACATCACGAACATGAAGTGTGGTGATGAAAAATAGAATCATGATATGTTCACACTTCTCTTAGTAGTACCAGGCCTGTGCAGTTGGGGAGAACAGACAGAACGAGGTCTCCCCATGGTTATGCAAACTTAATTTAGGAGGACCGATTTATAGGTTTCCCAAATTGTTTGCAGTCTTGGTCTAAATTTGCACTTCAACACTGATTTTGACAAATTTTGTCATCTGCTGTTCAATAAAAATTGTATTTAAAAGTAATTTTGCTTTATTTTTCACAAAAGTCAAATTTATGTATTTAAAAATTCAGCAAACCAATGGAATATGCAAATGTTAGGTTACCTCACAAAATTTTAGAGGACCTATGTTAAGGTTATGCCGGAAAAGATAACAACACAGGCCTGGTGACTAATTTATTAAAATATAGTGTGATTAGGATTCGGCTTGAAACGTGGGTACTGCAGAATATTAATAGCATGTTTGTTGTTAATTCTCTAGGCCAGGAAATCTCGCGCTCGTTACATCACCCAATGGGCTCCATACCGCCCCAAATGGACCCCATGGTACATTACCGTCTGGCTATGTGCCCACCTGGCTCAAGGGAACGGTAAGCCTTATTTGTTGTCTCAATAATTCTGTGTTATTATTGCATATAGTTGGAAGGAGTGTTCTGTTTTCCTTTAATAGAGACGGGGGTTTAGTCAGAAATCGAAAGTTGCTTCACTTTTGAAGTAACTGGGTGTCCAATTTTTACAGTTTCCCTATCTCCTGCATGTTAAAGTTTCTTAAAACAGGGTGATCATTTAATTCAGGGTGTCCGAAGGACAGGTGGACAGTCCTCTGCCTAAGTCCCTGCTTAGATTTATAAAGGGTCAACACAAAGACGATCTGGTAGCTGATATAGAGATAAGGGCTGGTTATAAACCTATTAAATTTGGTGACTTTTCCATGTTGAATAATAAAAAACTATTACTGATCAAATTAACAGCTTCATTTTGAAATAACCAATCATAATAAATTCCCAAGTATATCAATGAGCTTCTCATTTAGAGGTTTTTGTTTGTTTTTGTTTTTTGGGGGGTGGGTGGGGGTGTTCAGTGCACAACTAGTTTGCATATTTAGATTTTATCGATCAAAGAATTATATTATGTGATGTATTTTGTTCTACATGTATGTGGAGCCTTAATAGAGAATTAACGACACTGAACGTTATGCATGTATGTACTCAAATCAGTTACTTAAGTGGTGTCTTCAGATATTTCTACTGTTTAACAGGGCAGCCTTCACTGGCATTTTGCAATCAAAAGTTAACATGATGTGCCATACTTTACTTTCGGAGAATATTTCAAACCTTTCAATATTGTTTAACAAGTCGACGACCCTGGCTTAATGGTTAGCTTAATACAATCATGTACTACTCCATGTACTGTACACGGGTTCCAGTCAGTGTGTCAACCATCGGGCAAATGATTGAGTCACATGATACAGTATGGCTCCTGGAATTGCAGGGGGTGGTTTTAACAATATTTCCTACCTGTTTTCCATGGTATTTCAGCAAGGTATAGTGTAAAATGTACAGTCTGTTGTGATATAGAGGAAATACACTGGAGTATGGCATTAAACCTGAATCAAACAAATAAACAAAGGCTTCAATGTACTTGTGATTTTATGTATCCTATTCAGAGAACTGTTCAATATTTTTCACCCATCTTGACATGTACATGTAACTAAACCAGGGTACTTCGGTGGTATGTTTTACCATTTTTATGTTTCTTGAGTTTGTGACTGTACCTTATTTGCTTATAGCAATGGGTATTTTTATCCCTACTTTATTTTCTTGAGTTTGTTATAATAAGTGATTGAATACTATACTATAAGTTTCGTATAGCATTATTCTTATATTACACAATTACACTAAATGTAGGTATAAACAGGAAATATTGCGGGACAATTTTACCATGCTTCTTCTCAATTTTGTGCCGGTCAAACAAATATGCAGGAATATTTACAAAGACTAAAAGGCAGATATTTGCCCTGAGGAAGTTAAATTTACTGTTTGTTTTCGGTGGATTTGTTTGCCACTCCACCTTTGGGGGGGGGGGGTTTATTCAGTAAAAATTGATTTGCCCAAAAGCAGTTGAATGGAGCCCTGGTGCTCAAGAGCTAAGGGCTGATAGGGGTCAATCAGCTGTGATGTTTAGCACTCTGACATGCTATGTTGCACCCAGATTACAGCAATAAATACGATGGGTAGTACGCTTCAAGTATATGAATGCTGCTTTCCTTAGCACTGGAGGAACATTAATTGTCTAACAGAGCATAACACTTCACATTTTATGGTTGTGTTAGTGTAGCAATTGCTGTTGCATTGCCTGGGCATGCTGTTAAACACCAATCAATCAAACATATCTGTTCAAAATCTTTGCATCTATTTTGTATTGCTTGGGGACAGGGGTTGGGAAAGAGCTTCCTGTTTCCCTGATAATGTTGGGAGATAAGAGGCAACACGAAACTGATCTGTAGTAACGTCTTGAAAGTTTTCAGATTGTCCTGCCTTCTCTGTTTGTTGCCATTTGCGTGAATGGCGATTTACTTTTCCCAGCTGGCCATGATTCTATCAAATCAGTGAAATAACCGTTAATAAGTAGGGTGTAAAACCCCAATCAAGGAAACAATGAACTGCGAAGTGGGTTAAACTATGCAATATACTTGTGCTTTTGATCATCTTTGCTCTTATTATCGAGTTAAAAATAATAAGCATTTTGAAGGCACTGGCAGGGGATACTTTTTCATGGCAGTGTGTAAATTGTTCAGGCAGGGTGTACATTTTCAAGGCAGTGTGAATTTTTTCAAGGCAGTGTGTACTTTTTCAAGGCAGGGTGTACTTTTTCAAGGCAGGGTGTACAATTTAAAGGCAGTGTGTAGATTTTCAAGGCAAGGTGTACTTTTTCAAGGCAGGGTGTACTTTTTCAAGGCAGGGTGTACTTTTTCAAGGCAGGGTGTACTTTTTCAAGGCAGGGTGTACAATTTGGAGGCAGTGTGTAGATTTTCAAGGCACGGTGTACTTTTTCAATGCAGTGTGTACTTTTTCAAAGCAAGGTGTACAATTTGGAGGCAGGGTAGAACACCACTTTATAAAAAGATTAGCAAGATGTCTGTAGTCTAGTATATAGCAGTAAACGTTTGTCTATACTGATTTAATGGGGGTTGCTTTTAAATACTGATCTATCAATGTATGGTGACAAAGGCTTTTAATTGGCCCTTATTAAGATGCCTGTAATTTGCTGATAGTTCGATCTCTGACTCCGGCTGACAAGAGACATGGACTGCATTATCATTTCTCCCTTTATTATTGACCACTCCATTAATAAACTGTCACATTGGATCAGTCCTGATGCATGCTGGGATATGTCTATGCTAAGTGTGAGTGTTTTTGTGTTGATTAGAGAGTAGGGTCAAAGGTCATTCTTTGTTGACTGTTTATATTCATTATGGATGTTAATACTGGCTTTCCGTTGCTACCGGGCCATGAAAGTGATAGCCTCGCCGTTAATGGGAGAGGAAATTATGCGGCAGCGGCTCAAAGAAAAGACCAGGATGTTGTGTTATTGTAGGTAGAGTTTAATGCAGCATGACTGGCAGGCAGTAGCTAATCACACCTCCCAGCGATATTGATTGGCGTGATTGAGCTCCCAAGCTCTGGCTGCCTGCCGCTTCATCAACCCGTCTAAACAGAGAGCATGTCCGCTTGATCGCCACCACACCACTGATTACACTATAATTAATTGCGGGCTTTCCTCCCTGCATATGGTATCGCTTCTCCGATGACAAGGGGTAATTGAAGACTAGCGGACTAACAGAGTGCCTCTATCAGCCTTCAAACAACTCTCCCTATTAATTCGCCAGGAGCCTTATCGACCCCGAGGGGGAGCAACTCTTGTTTAGCTTTGTTTGATAACTGTGATTTTGTCATTAATATACAAAAGCTTGTGATATAGAACTTAGTATATAACAGATCAGTAAAAAGACATATTATTGCGGGTGTAATTTGGCATTAAAGCAAAAGATTGGAAAAAATGAAGAGATAGCCAATAATTTACAGTTATGGAAAATGATATTTGAAGTGCGTGTATAATTTTCATGATCACATCAGAGCCAGGGCTAAGGCAGAGGTGTGTCCACCTGTCCTTTAGACACCCTGAATTGAACAATTGCCACATTTGCACACCCTGTTTTAAAAAACTTTACCATGCAGGAAATAGGCCAACTGTTAAAATTGGACACCCAGTTACTTAAAAAGTGAAGCAAAATGACCATTATGGACACCATAGTTTTGATATCTGACTAAGCTCCTGCATCAGAGTCCATTTATTTTTTTAACTCTACCCAATAACTAATGTATGCTTAAACCTTCACACTATACGTTTCTCTATGTCTATAACAAAGACCTTTATTCAATAAAATTTATTTAAAAAACACTGTTTTGAGAGCAAAAATTGTTAATATTAATTGAAAACAAGTCCATATTATAGAGACTGAAATAAATAAGACTTGATATATCATAAATCTAATACAGTAAAAGAATGCTTCCTGTTGCTCCCCGAGCTAAGGGGGAACAGGAATCCAATCTGTTTTGAGATGAATTTGTATTGCGTTCTGTGATTGTCCTGTATTTAAATTTGTCTCGTCTTGTTTTTGTTTGTTGGTTCCCTTCACCCATTGGGCTGGGATACCTTCATGTGAGTGAATCAAATAATCAAACAGTGGAATAAATGAATCAGCGTTTATAGGGTGACCTGGCAAACAATCCCCAGTTTTGATATCGCCTGCTGACCATTGGTTGATTGAAAACATCAGATAAACTTTGGATATCCCGAAATCCTCTGACTAGCCTGGGGTTTTTAAGTGAGGCCTTCTGGCTAAGGTGGTTGCGTGGTTGGCGGGAGCTTCAAGTTGCCCTGGTGCTCTCAGAGCTAAAGGGGAACAGGAAGCCGATCTGTTTGTGGTTTCTGTATTGCGTCCTGTATTTGTCCTGTCTTGTCTTTGTTTGTTGCCAGTGGTGGTTTCCTTCACCCATTATTTGGGCTGGCACTTCGTCATATAAGTGAAATACCCTTGAGTACGACGTAAAACCCCAATCAAACAAAGAAACAATCCTTTACTGTATTGCTCATAGGTTCAAGACCGATAGCCAACCTCCAGTATATAGAGGAGTCGCATGAGACACCTCCAGTATATAGAGGAGTCGCATGAGACACCTCCAGTATATAGAGGAGTCACATAAGACACCTCAGAAGAGTGGTTGAGATATTTAAAATAAGGGGAAGTTGACCTCATCTATCTTTTGTTTGTTTTAGATTGGAATATGAATTGGAGCGTGATAAGAGGGAACGAGATGCGAGGGAACGTGACCTTAGGGAAAGGGAACTGAGGGAAATTGAAATACGAGAAAAAATGAAACAAGATTTAGATATGAAGCCCCCAGGTAAGTCATTTCGGACTGGCCAAACTTTTCTTAACTGAATTTCTGTTAATCTGATTTACACTCCAATTTAATTTGTGTTATAAAACTGCTCCCCTTATGTCAACTATTTTGAGGACCTGAACCTGCCTTCCATTTTGGTAATCAAGGTATCAATTCTAAGCGCACCCGAGTTTGTGGATGGTGAGACCTTCCTGTTCCCTGTTGCTCTCTGAGCCGTGATGGGGGTTGATTTGCTGTCTTGTCTTGCACAACATGACTATAAATGACCCATTGGGCTGGCACAGTGTCCTATGAGTGAGATAGCCTTAAGTACAGCGTAAAACCCAATCAAACAGACACAATATAATTGTGATTTTCACACAACTTATTACGCAGTTTTTCTAAATCCTGATCTGGGGGTACTTGTTTTGGTACAGTACTGATCCTTCAGGCCTGTGCTGTTGGGGAGACGGTCCGAACTGGGTTTTCCCATGGTTATGAAAACTTAATTTAGGAGGACCTATTTATAGGTTTCCCAAATTCTTGGCAGTTTTCATCTAAATTTGCATTTTGCTACTGATTTTGACAAATTTTGTCATCCAATATTCAATGAAGTTTGTGTTTTAAAGCAATTTTGCTTTATTTTTCCCCAAGGCACATTTATGTATTTAAAAAAATCAGCAAACCAGGATAAAATGCAAATGTTCTGTTATCTCACAAAATTTTAGAGGACCGATTTTGAGGTTATGCCGGAAAAGATTAAAGCACAGGCATGTCCTCCATTCCATGTACTGCTCAGTTTTGAGTCCCCTTGTCACCACTTGGTACATGTTTTTGACTCCAGCATTGTGAGGATCTACAATGTTTCTCCACCAAAGTTCAGTAAATACAAAACAGAAACCTCACTTTGGGTAGAAAGTAGATGGACATGTGTGCAAGAGGAAATAAGTCTCGTCTTTTTGTTTTCTAGGTGGAGAAGTTAGGGTAAATTGTTTTTTAAGAAAATACAACATTGACAACATCTATCTTTTAAATAAATTTGTTGCACTGTACAATTAAGTCACTGTTAACATCAATTGAACATTTTCCTGTTTAATTTATTTAAGGTTTTGAACGTTTAGTCGGACCAGGTGGAAATCCTTTAGACCAACATTTATTAGAGTTGCGTCGCTATGGTTACCCTATTCATGCAGGAGGGGCCATTGTCCCCCCTGGAGCACATCACATACCTGGTGTTTACCCGCCTACGAGTATCGCTAGTGATTTGTTGGCACGAGATCGAGAAAGACTTGATAGATTAGGTAAGAGTTGTATTTGCATAAGTATTTTTAATTTAAAATTTGCAATCATAACGGGATAACCATCATGCTTGTTAATTTTCTGTGTCACTGGTGGATTTTCCTGGGTGTGAAAGAGACATTTTTCTGCCAATTTAAAAATTTTTTTTTTTTAAAAAGTGTCTTTCTCCAGTGGTGGTTCAATGGTTAGCGTGTCTGACTACTGATCCTACATGTACTTCAATTCAGCACTCAAGTCCCAGAGTCGAGCTGAGGTATATTGGCAGGGTGGTTTTTAAAGGTATTCCGCTACAGTTTTCCGCTGCAGAGAGATGTGGACAATCTGTCGTCATATGATTGAAATACCTTTGTACGACGTTAAACCCTAACCAAACAAAAACTAACATCCTATGATGATTATAAGGTGAAACTAAATTTTGATTTTGTCTAATTTCCTTGATTTTCTTTTGTTGGTTATTTCTGACGAATTAGCACCTATTGGATTGATCTGAATTTAATTATAATGAAATTTATTTATTAATTGCTGATAGCACTGTTAAACAAGATTAATCTTCAGTTTATCAGTTTTTCAATTCATAATTTTTATTTTTGTATGTTGTGTATATAGATATATATATGTGAGGGGAGGTAACCAGCATTGAAAATGTCCAAGGGAAATAACTCTTGGGGTTTCCTTTCTATGAGAAAACATTTCTTTTGTTTTCTTACTGCTGTCAAGAGAAAATTTCAACATTGAAAAAGATGTCAACTTTTAACAAACACATATCCCATTGATAACACTTGAATGAAATTATTGTCTAATTCTGAGAAGAAAAAGTTGCTTTTCCAAAATCCATAATGGAAGAGCCAGTGAAGGCAAACAACACTATTAAACTGTAAAGAAAAAATACTTATCTACAAAACTTTTTAAATTCTACTTGGTAATCTACTTCAATGTTGCAATTTTGTCTTTTTTTTTATTACCGATCTGTAAAATTATTTCTGCTTTATTTTCAAAATTTATCTTCCTCAAGGGCAATGGAAACAGTAAGAAATAAAGACCTATCTTGTGAGATGCGTGGAATTGTTTTAATACCTGTGTTTCCCGACCCATTTCTTGCTGTTGTGCTGTTTATATATATTTTTTTTTGCTCTCTGTCCAAGGCCCATAACTCTTACATATATATATATATATTGCAAACATTTCACGACACAAAACAAATCTGTCCACCACCAGCGCACGCGATAGCCACCATGTTGAAATTCTCTTTGCCAGCAGTAGGAAAACGTAACATTCAATTTTGATGTTATGGGGGAAATTAGATATTTTAATTTGGGGGGGGGGGGGTTCTTAGCTGGAAAATTACTCTGAAAATTCAGAATTATTTTTTTTTTTTGTGGGGGGGGGGGGGGGGGG
>JAQQZZ010001858.1:0-11983 GCA_030265115.1 Mopalia vespertina
CAAAATTGCTTTAAAACACAAACTTCATTGATTATCGGATGACAAAATTTGTCAAAATCAGTAGCAAAATTCAAATTCAGACGATGACTGCAAACAATTTGGGAAAACCTATAAATAGATCCTCCTAAATTAAGTAAGCATAACCATTGGGAAACCCCGTTCTGACTGTTCTCCCCAACAGCACAGGCCTGCTCACTGTAAGGCCAGTGACCGTGTCTTATTGGTCAGCCTGTCTGCCTAAAAATCCTACATGTACTTCGATGGACCGTCCACACTGTGACAGGTTCGAGTCTGTCTGTCAACCATCAGGTATAAGAGTTTCTATAGTCATACAGTGTGGCTCCAGCAATGGCAAGAGTTTTTTTTCTTAGTTTTCCACCATATTCAAGCAAGGAACAATGTGTAATGGATAATCCGTTCTGATATAAGTGAAATATCCTTGAGTCTGACCGTAAACCCTAAACAAACAAACAAACAAACACATAATACTGTTAACAAACATACCGACATATTAAAGTTTAAAATTAATCTTTTGAATTTACATGTATAGCTCTATGTGCAAATTTCTGGTTTGGTTTTTAGGATCTCCATGGATAAATCTGCCCCTGTCAACTGTTCATGTCAGCTGGAGACTCGTCATTGGATAATTACAGATGAGGATGGGAATGAAGAATGTGTCGATGGACCCGGGGTAGTTGGTGAGTTCTCCTTCAGTGGGTGGTTGACTGGAACCATCGGTTGTTCCTGTGTTCTCAAAGCTAAGGGGAGACACAAACCTGATCTGTTGTGACGGCTTTGTTTTGTGGTCAGCCAGTGGCGTCGAGAGTGATTTCCTTGACCCTTTGTACTTGCAGGTTGTCATAGAAGTGAAATAACCTTAAGTACTTCATAAGACAACAAACAAAGAACTCTTTATCTTTCATGAACATAGAAGCCCTCTGGCTACGGGAAGTTAGTTTGAAGAGTAACAATGCTGTCTTGACTTAGCCCTGAGGGAAGATCAATTTCCCAACAGTATCAAAACACTTCACATTTTATGGTTATTTCTGGTGTAAATTATTGTTGGAATACACCCCCGTCTTATTAGTGAAATACCCTTAAACACGACTTAAAACACCAATCAATCAATCAAGTGAGGGTAAAAGGTTTTTTTCAAGAAAACTCCACAGCTAAATTTATTTATTGATCAATGTGGATCATTCAAGTTCACAAAGAGTATTATGACCTGCATAACTGTTAAAATAGATCAAAATAGATATAGTGTAATGGCTTAGAACTGTCAATTAAATTGGGTCACATCTGTCAGGCCATTGTTTCATTTGATCTAATCTTTTGATCTTTGTGGGTCATCTTTGTTGTATGTTATTTAAGTCCAAACATAGATAATCTGGATTCAGAAATTTATTTTAAAATACATTGCGGGATGTGACGATGTCAATCAAAATGAGGCGATTTATAAACAGCAGATAACCCAGAAAAGTAGCATTCATTCATTCCCAGTTATAGCCAAGCCCGCAGCTGTTCACTGTTAACATTCTGATTATCCAACAGAGTAACAAATCACACGCATCCACTGACAAATATATTTTAAAAATTGACCTTATACATCTGTTGATCATGTAAATAAAGCTTATTATTATTATTATTATTATCTGTTGATCATGACTATTCTGATGCTCCAGCAGAGAATCCAATTACACATATACATGTATGCATGTTCCCAGGCATAAAGTGTTTAGCTTCCAAAATATATTACAAAATTAATCTTATAGAGTAGCAACAACTCAGCTTATTTTTTTAGCATATAGAACGATGATAAATCACAGTTTTCCAATGTTCAGGCGTAGGAATCATTAATGTTGTCAACAGTCTCATTCTGACATGGACATGATCACAGGGCAATTTGATGTATTTTGGGTTTAATGGTAAATAGAATATCACTCAGTAAAATTTGAATACCAAATAATTATTACTCGCATGAATGGTGGAAAGGGCATAACCATGGTATACAAACTTCATTGTGTTATATTTTCTATCTTTATGGAATCAAACAGTGACTTGATTTCCTTATAAAGCAGATTCACAGCACAGATATTGTTTCAGGTCAGTTCCCGACATTGACACCTGGGACCAGTCATTCATGGGTCAGTTATACTAGCTTCTCCACAACATATGGAAACATGAAAGGACATTTTACTATGAGAAATCTCAAAAATGGTAGGATAATCAAATGTATTTTTGTTCAAATTCTTTTATGAATAAATAAGTTTTTTATTTGTGTGTAAGTGGTCATTTGAAAACCTGTACAGACAATTGTTCCATTAATATAAGGTAATTGTCCGGGGGAAGTGTTCATAGTCTGAGTGAGATTGGTCAAGTATGGGGGAAACTGAGCAAAGCTTTAGGAGAAACAAGCCAAATTCTTAAAGATTGAAACCTTGGGAAAACTGGGCGAGTCTGTGGGGGAAACTGGCCAAAGCAGGAAAAAAACAAGGAGCAAAGTCTTGGGTACGTTGAGGGAAACTGGGCAAAGTCTTGGGTACACTGGGCAAAGTCATTAGGGAAACTGGGCAATGTATCGGGTACACTGGACAAAGTGTGGTGGAAACTGGCTAAAGTCTTGGGGCAACTGGTCGAAGTCTGGTGGAAACTGGTTAAAGTCTGGTGGTAACTGGTCAAAGTCTGGTGGAAACTGGACAAACCTGTAAGGCAATAGAGAATATTTTTAAAAGAAGGGGAAACAAATCTTGCTTGTATTGCTTAGGTTATTCAAACACATGGTCAAAAATCAGAATTATTTCCTAGGGAGATAACTAACTCTCTTTAGTATCACACACATTCAAAACATAAAGGTCATCAGATGTACATGAAGATGTATTCAACCATACCGCCCTGGAGGAGGTTTGTTAATTGATTTTGAGACTATTGCAAGTATGATATTACTTACTTCAAGGTGTGTTCATTCTATTTGTTCAAGCCAACGACAATAATCAAACTCCACTTGTGTTAATAAACTATATTTCTGTTCACAGAAGAGATGTTTGAGATTGAATGTCCGTGCTTCCACATGAAATGTTTACCATATAAACTCTCAGAGGAGCGGGGGATCAAGAGAAGAGAGAGGAAGAAAAAATTATGAGAGGATTTGGGAGAAACCTTTCCACCGAAGCTGATACTTGAATAACTTGATAAACATTTGATTTCAGTTACCATGGAAATAATTTAATGCTGATCTGATTGAAGTCCAGATTGAAGTTATCTTTCCTCTTTTGTTTTATCGCATGTTTAAGAGCAAACAAAATTCTAGACCAATCAGCATTGATGGATTAGTCGAAAAAGGCAAAGCACAGAGCTGGTCTGAAACTTTGTCACGTCACTTCGACTGAATCGTACATAAATGCTCACATCAAGATTCAGCTCAATTTTGTAAAGATCGACATTTACATTGCACTTATGTACCAACAACAACACACAAAAAACTCAAACTGGTAGCCCACATTTGATTTAAATGTCCACAAATGTTAATAAAATCTTATTTTCTTCTGACAAAACATGTTTTAAAAACGTGTTTTAAACAGTTGAAATATTTCCATTTTGAGACGGACTAGTAGTTATAGCACTGTCAGAATATGAAAGCTTCTTTAGGTGTAGTCACCACACCCATGTTGTTCTAATGTATGTATTTCCAAACTGGCTAAGGAATTCTAATTTATCATAATTTTGTTCATAAAAATGTGGATTATTAATAATTAATTATAAAAACAGACAAATCATTTTTATTCTTCATAAAATTTCAAAAAAAGATTTTCAACGGATTCAAGTATTTGGGGGTCAGAGGCACTCAATGGTAAAAGCAAATCTGTGTGTAATATATATGTTCGAATTTAACATACCGGTACATTTAAAGATACCTAAAATCAATATGTATATTAATTTATAACTCTTCATGAAACCCAAACAGTAAACACATTGAATCGCTGCTTGTTCTAATGTTAAAAGGACTGTTTTAATTGTAATTCAGTATAAATTGTATGGGTTTTTTTTGCATTTTCTTAGCATACTTTAAAAATGTAATTTTCATTAATAAAGTCACTGTGTTAGTGTATTGTGATCACTGTATCAATGAGTTTTACAACAACTTCCGCTGGCTTTATTGGCCAGTATTTTCAAATGTAAAAAAATAAATATTTTTTTTACTAAAGTTATAACTGTCTTGTAGAAGTTCACAATTAAAGCCGTTGATGATTTGGCTTATCAATTGTAACATGTTTACATACACATACTGCCTGAGATTACAGCATTGTGTTTCATGCAAGTTGGATCTTTCCGGCTTGAACTAAACCTGGTAGGGTGTGGCCATGTATCTTAGGATTACATCTGTGTTATATCCTCTTGTTTCATTATATCCCTGCCCTATAGCTAAGGGCAGTTTGTTTGAAGAGTAGCAATGCTGTCTTTACTTAGCACTGGAGGAACATTAACTTTCCAACATTATGGAAATGCTTCACATCTTGGTTGAGCTAGTGTTCAATTATTGTTGGAATACACTGCCGTCATATATGTGACAAACCCTTAAGAACGGCGTAAAACACCAATCAATCAATCAATCATTATATCCCTTGCATAGAGTCTCCATGTATCATGAAACGAGTAAATTGGTTTTCATAAAAATCCAGCAATATTTTTGTTATACATGGCGTCTGGTCTATTGGTGAAATCTAACATAAAAACATGTCTTCTTTCATGAACAGGTTGCATTTAAGTCATAGTCGGGTTTCAACTATTGTATTCCATTCTCTTAGAGCCCCCTAACTGTTTCTTGAGTGTGGGCTGCATTGGAGGGGGGGGGGGGGGTAATGCCACCCACCCACCCCAATCACACACATACTTTGGTTTTACTTCTGCCACCCTTGGTTCTGATATTCCCGTAAGCTCAGTAATTTATGCCAAACGGCTTATACTATGTTATGCTAGTGCATACAACCACAATTATATGTAAATTCTATATACGGACCGAGAGTCTGTAATTAAAAGTAATTATTATTATTATTCTTAAAAAGACTCCAGTATGTTCTGTCTTAGAAATCAATAATCTGAAGACAAGCCATGAAACTGGCAACTCTTGTACTCTGGCTAAGGGCCGTTTGTTTGGAGAGTAGCAATGCTGTCTTTATTTAGCACTGGAGGAATTTAACTTTCCAACATTATGGAAACGCTTTACATCTTGGTTGTGCTTGTGTAACTTTTTGTTGGAATACACCACTGTCATAAAAGTGAAATACCCTTAAGCATGGCGTAAAACACCAATCAATCAATCTTATGATTGTCCTGTCAAACCTGCCTACCTTGTGTATTTTGCAGTATTTTTTACACATAATTTGGTACTGCCTCTAATGATTGTCTCCCTCTGGCCATGGACAGTTTGTTTGAAGACTAGCAATGCTGTCTTTACTTAACTTTCTAACATTATGTAAATGCGTCACATCTTGGTTGTGCTAGCAGGCCTGTGTTGTAATCTTTTCTGGCATAACCTAAAATTCGGTCCTCTAAAATTTTGGCAGATAACCTAACATTTCAAATTTTCCCCTGGTTTGCTGATTTTTTAAATACATAATTGTGCCTTGGGTGAAAAATAAAGCAAAATTGCTTTAAAACACAAACTTCATTGATTATCGGATAACAAAATTTGTACAAATCAGTAGCAAAATTCAAATTTAGAGGAAGACTGCAAACAATTTGGGAAACCTATAAATAGGTCCTCCTTAATTTAGTTTGCATAACCATGGGGAAACCCCGTTCTGACCGTTCTCCCCAACAGCATAGGCCTTGCTAGTGTCTCAAATCACCATTTTAACAGAAACAGGGTCTCAATTTACTCCTTCACCTATCTTTCCCATGTTAAATTTGACTGAAACTGCATGTCTCAAATGGCTTCTTGGGTGTCAAAGAGACAGAGACACCCCTCTGGCTAACACTACGATGATGACTTATGAGTGGAATAATGTTATGTACAGTTTATAACCCTAATAATCATACAATTGTAGGTATTGGAGAATTTAGAGCGAACAAATGGGTGGATATTCAGACAGTGATGAAGATAAGAAGAGAAAAAAGAAAAGAAAGAAACGTTCTGTGTCTAGGTAAATCTGAAACACATTTACTACATTTAACCTCAGAACAATTTTAATTTTTTAAATTTCACCCCCGCAAGAAAGAAAGAACACTTGAATGGAATAGTACTCTGAAACTTTCGTTGTCTTTAATCACTACTAACTGCTAGGTTGAATGTTGTGTTATTCTAATATACAGTACGAGCAAGGTCTCATAAAAGATAGAATACCTTTGGAGTATACTGAAGGTATTTAAAAGGTATGTTCACAGGATCGAGTCCATCTGTCAACCATCAGGTATATGAGTGAGTCACACAATGTGGCTCCAGCAATCGCGGGGGTGGTTTTTATGAGGTTTCCACTCAGTTTACCACCGTAATGAGGTGAGGAACAGTGAAGTGGTCAATCCGTCATAATATAAGTGAAATACCCGTGAGTACAATGTTGAACCCCAATCAAACAAACAAGACAATGTATGTTACCATGAGGCATCACAGTTTTAAGGAGATCTCTAAGCCTTTTGGACTTTGAAACTATTCTAAGTGTGAATATGTGTGATATTAGTTTCATCAATATGTGTTCTAACTCCTTCCATTTCTACTCCTCAGAGAGTTTTATTACAATTTCTTTCAAATAAAGGTTCTATCTAATTCTTATATATTTAACAGATGATATATATATATGTTTAGATCTAGAGAAACAAGTGTCGACTCTTCTATTAGCTCTCGGAAATCTGGAAAACACAAATCAAAGAAAAAGAAGCGACAACGGCCAAGGTCACGCAGCAGATCTATAGAGGCCAAATATAGACGACGCTCACGATCACGTAGTCGAGAAAGAGGCTACAGAAGGTCTAGATCAGGATCAAGAGCCCGTATTTACAAGCGATCCCGTTCAAGGTCACAGGATAGAAGGCGTTCAAGAAGTAATAGCCGATCATATGACAGAGACAGAAGAGTAAGAAGATCAAGATCCCCAAGCTACTCAAGAAGGAGATCATACAGTCGAGATAGAAGATCCAGATCCCGAAGTCAAGATAGAAGGTACATGTAGCATCAGGGGCTTAGCCAGAAATCATAAGTATAGTGTTCAAAATCGTAATTTTGCTACACTTTTTTATTAACTGGGTATTCAATTTTTACAGTTACCCTATCTCCTGCATATTAAAGTGTCTTAAAACAGGGTGTCCAAATGAGGCAATTGTTCAATTCAGGGTGTCCAAAGGATGGATGGACGCCTATTTGTCTTAGCCCTTGTGTACATGTAGGATATTAGTGGCAGCGCTAGGGAAGGGCAAAATGGGAAAATAATCTAATTTCTCTGTTACAGAAAAACCCTAGTATAGGATCTCGGAAATCCTAAAGATTCATTATAAAATCCTATTGGTTTTGTAAAATCCTATAGAATTCATAGAAAAATCCTATAGGACTTTTTTGGGTAAGGGCTTGCCACCCTTACTTTGGTCTTCCCGGCGTGTCAATCCTGGATATGGGCAAAATAGGGAAAGTAACTCATTGGGTATGTTAAGCTGGCACAGCTACTCTGAGTGGAAGAAACTAAAGTATGGCGTTAGACCACAATCAAAAAAACCAACTGGTCATACAATAACATATTGTTGGCTGTCCTGCAAACTTGTTCATCCTGAACCACACTCCTACACAATGAGAAAAATGTATTTAACAAATTTATTATTCGTCATGCCTCCCTGTGTGTGATTTTATTTAATTCAACCATTAGAAAATAGGTTTGCCTGGATACGGTCTTCAATTGTTTTAGGAGTTACCTCCCCTGATGACAAGGGCTGCCATAACAACACGGTTTTCAGCCACATTAAAAAGGCCAATGACTACAAAATGAGGCTACCAAAATGATGTTTCCGATACTTCAGCGTCATTAAATTCAATGGTTGCAAAGCTGTTTTTTTAACTATATATTTGTGTCAACAAAAGATCAATCTCACAACTAGTTTTATTAAATTTTGAAAAAAAATTTGAAGTGGAGGCTGTCATGTTTATATTATATAATACCCGCAAAATCTTATGACAGGAATAAATTGATGGGGTGTAAAGCTTTTTACCCCGCTGTAAATTGAAGAATCAGAATGCCTCTAATTTGGTTGATGGATAATAAAGTTAAAAAGTATGCACATAGCTTGTACATATAGGCCTACCTTAGCTGTGAATCTAATGCTATATTGAGATACTTTGATTGTGTTGAAATTATTAAGTATGATGAGGTTTGAACATATGCGATAGTGCAATAAACTAGCAGTCCTTATGTAATAAACTACATGTAAATTATTATCTTAAGTGTAGTTATTTTATTTGTGTGGGAGGTCAAAAGGTTCTATTTCAATGTATCCAAGAAAAATAACGTGGAAATAGTACATACATGTACATGTATAATTTTGGGAAACAGTTCAACTATTGAAACAATCAATTATTGCTATAGACTATTGCATCATCTAAAAACTATAGATGGTTGACTATTGTTACACTAAACTATTGCTAGGTTTCACCCCTAATTATTGAGCATAAATGAATTTTAATTTCCGGAGATAGGATTAATAAATTGTCTTCAGTATGTGGAATTCAACCTCAAATTATTTTCTGATATCTTACATAGGATTTCATTTACTGTTTTTAAACAGAAGGAGAAGATCAAGAAGTGGATCTCATGAGAGTGGACAAAAGAGAGACAAAGAGTAAGTTATCAAACTTGGAATCTACAGGATAGTCCCTCAAACGGGCATTTGCAGGGATCTTCCTGTTGCTCTCTGTTGCTCTCAGAGCTAAGAAGCAACATGAAGCAAATTATATTTGTGATGTCTTGCGTCTTGTCCTGTCATGTCTTTTGTTGTTTACCTTGTCTTTGAGTTTCCTTCACACATTGGGCTGGCAAGACTATGTGACTGAAACATCCTTAAGTACAATGATAAACCCCAATAACAAGTTACAAACAGACAAACCAAAATTGATGGTGTGTTTCAAATATTTGATGAACACAAAAGTTGATAATTTGTTCAAAGGCACATTCGTATCTGTTAAAAAAATGCAGAATTTAAAAATGATAAGAATGACTGTAGATCTTAACTGTCTATATAACCCATGCATTTGGCTGCAAGCAAAAGCTTTAACAAAATAAATCTTTCTGTCAATATATTGTTTTGTCCACCACTACTATAGTAGGGGGGGACTTAGAAATGATACTCGGCTTCCGCCCGTCCTTCCGTCCGTCCTTCCGTCCGTCTTTCCATCCGTCATAAATGTTTGTGAACACGCTAGCTTGAAAACAAATTCACCAATTAACTTCAAACTGGGTATGTAGCTTCCTCTTGTTAGGACGATGGATGGTATTGCATTTCACCAAATTCCTTTAAACAAAATGGTCGTTATTACATAATTTTAGCAATTCATGCCTGTATGTGTTGTGAACACGATAAGTAGAGAATAAATTCACGGATAAAAATCAAACTTGGTATGTAGCTTCCTCTTATTAAGACGACGGATGGTATTGCATTTCACCAAATTCCGTTAAACGAACTAGCCGTTATTACATAATTTTAACATATTCATGTCTGAAGGTGTTGTGAACACAATAGGTAGAGAATAAATTCACGGATTAACTTCAAGCTTGGTATGTAGCTTTGTCTTGTTAGGGCGGCGGATGGGATTACAATTCACCAAATTCCGTAAAACAAAATAGCCGTTATTACATACTTTTAGAATATTCATGCCTGTATGTGTTGTGAACACAATAAGTAGAGAATAAATTCACGGATTAACTTTAAACCTGGGATTACTATGTATATAGTAATCCCAGTTTAAACTTTGAAGATAGCTTCCTGCTTTTAAGACAATGGATCGGACTGAATTTTACCAAGTTCCGTAAAAAAAGATGACCGCCATTGCATTATTTTAAGAAGGGTTGTGCGTTATCAAGTACTAATTGTTTATTACACAAATAGTCATGGGGAGTCTTTTTGGCTCCCCACTACTATTTATGCGGTAATATTTTATAACCTACAAAGAAGAAATGTACGTTATTAGGTACTAAGGAGCGGGTAGATGTTAAGTAAGGGCTAAACGTTATTAAGTACTAAGGAGCAGATGAGAGCGGCGTCCTCGGCGTGCCGTCACCGGTTGAGACAGATGGCGTGGCGAGGGGTCACCTGAGTCCATGACTAGTGTGTCGTCTCCTTGTGTAGGAATTTTGGCGGTTGGATTGTGTACAAGTCAATGACTGAGTTTGGTTCTGTAGTACATGGTACGTAAGGGCTGTACGTTATTCAGTACTAAGGATCGACTGGGTAGAACCTTAGTCGACGATAACTAAGGGTTGTACGTTATTTAGTATTAATGTGTGGGGAGAGAAGCGCCTTCTACATGACGTCATAGGTTGTACGTTATGGCAATGGTTCTGGACCTTAACTCCGTTGCCCAGAGAAAAGTGACGCAAGTCTCACATACGAGTACGGAGAATGGGTGTCTTGAGTCGACGGTTTAAAAAAGAAGGGTTTAAATTATTCTAGACCTGACTATGGCGGGGTATGGACAGTGTAAATGACCGAGCCGGATGTCAAGCCATGTTATGCAATGACTTTGACGTTGACAAAATATGCCATTACGTCAATTTTTCGTGTAAATGTGTCTCCTAGCGTTCTAAAGGGAACGTCACAACAACGACATCGATCGAGCTATCTCCCTTGAAAATGTAAGTACAGATGGCGCTGCGCTGTGGACATTTGGGTATTTGTGCTAGCATTTGCTATTACATCATAAGGAAGGGTTGTTACTTATCATGTAGTGGTTAGCGGATGGGTAACATAGCACGACTGACTGAGGAAGGGTTGACACTAGGGCTGTCTTGGGGTGGGGTGAGTGTCTTCCCGTGATGCTTTGCACGCCATTGTGGAGAAATCTAGGTCTTTTGGGCTAGCACTTGCTATTACATCATAAGGAAGGTTTGTTACTTATCATGTAGTGGGAAGCAGATGGGTAACAGCGCACGACTGACTGAAGGGAGGGTTGACCCTAGGGCTGTCAAGGGTGGTGTGTGTGTCTTCCCGTGATGCTTTGTGAACGGAAGTGGCACTGTTGACCAATGGGATTTCGGGGATGATGACCCCTCAGAGCATCGCTAAGCGGACCCATCAGCGAAGACCGAGGTGTGAGATGGAACCATCAGCGTGGACGGGGAGTAGCATGTGATCGCACCGCATTGGGCAGCAGCGTGACGCCACAGCAGTACGTCGTGGCGTCGTGCGAACACGCCAAATGCACATGTGCCAACACGCCACGACGTACTGCTACGGCGTTCTGTGACGTCTTGCGGCGTCGTGCGGCGTTCTGCTGCGTCACGACGGGCTCGACGGGACTTATGTGGGTCATGATGAAGAACACGAGAACAACTCAGTCGTGGGTTTACAGCTGAACAAGAAGGATGTCTTTTATGTACAATATTTGTGAGCGTCATTTTTCTAGAAATTACGATAGGATGCGTCATAAATTAATCAAGCATCCGGAAGAAAGCAAAGTAGAATATGATCATGGTAGTGTTCAAGATGATACTATTGTTGAAGAAGAAGAAGACGCAGAAAAAGACCTTCTGAAAACGACGACCCGTCTGTATCGTCTAATTCGAACGAGAGCAGCCATGCCGAAAACGGAGATGACGGTGATGACGGCGATGATGACGCCCCGTCCGTTGAGGTCTGGGGTGACATAGTCAGCAGCGTTCTCGACAGCTTTAAATATAAAATTATCGAAGAAGCAGGTGATGAAATGGACAAAGCTGCCATGCAAAAAGCCTACGAAACCATCTTAACCGACATTCGTAAGTCGATCCGCGACGAATATCTTCGCCTGAACACG
>JAQQZZ010001869.1:0-11982 GCA_030265115.1 Mopalia vespertina
CCAATCAATAAAATCACTTTTTGGTCATGTTACTGTTGTCCAATGTTGGAGTACACCTGCCCGTCATATGGTTATGAATACAAAGATTTCCCTGTTGTCACAATTTTCCATAATTTATAGTGTGTCCGCCATATTGATGGGCAAAAACAGATAAGCTTATACTGCTGAAAGAAATTTAAAAGTTGTAAAGATATTAAAACGAATAATTTGTTGGATAGCAAACTTAATGGTGAACCCACGCAACTTTTTGAAATGAGGGAAAAAAAGAATATGACTCGAGTATTTATATGTTGGCTCATTCCTACCTAACTTGTAACTGTGAAAGGTTAATTAATTTCTTCTTCAAATCGAACATAATCAACTGATTAATAATGATAGCGAAACAGACTGCACAACAAACCGGTATGGTTAAATCTATGCTATTTTGTTTATTTATTTCTATTGGCAAAATGATCTATTGGTGAGTTAAATGTTTACATCATGCCTCTGATATTTAATTGATTAAGTGTAACCTTGACTTATTAACTATGCATGCTATTATTTTTGTTCTTTTCAGCAATTTTTGGCGCGAGTGACCACTCACCTGCATGCAGTAATCACAGGTAATGAAGAAAGAAACAGATATATTGATTTTTTTAGCATTATAATTTTATTGAATATGCTAATATTTCAGTACATACCGGTAGTATAATAATTTAATAAAGCATTGACATCCTTGTATTGTGGCATTTACTTGGACATATTTATCTGGGCAATGATAATGTGGCACACTGTGCAAATTTTTGTGCACGTACCTATATAATGTACCTTCTATAGTGAGTCATATATATTAATGATGGAGAAGAGGTATGACAGCAAAACCAGTCTCAAGTGGGAGAAAGGCACATTTGTTAGATACAAGTGACACTGGGATACATTCCAGATTTCCAGACAAGTCCTTTACATCTACTCTACAAATGCCTAGAATAGTAGAATCCAATGGATAATCGTACAAAGTCCCCTTTAATGTAAAACGTTCCATCATAATATATATACGCGAGTCCTGCTCGCAAATATTGCGAATCAGTGCTATATCTTCACCAACAGTAAGGCAGTTGTTTGGCTCTTCAGTTCTCAACCGAAATGAGTGTAGATTTACCTCTTTGTACTGAGAGGCACCAGAAAGACCTATGGGCACTGGTCCATTGGCATGCTCCATACGCAAATCTTTCATCTGTGTACTCCCAATTTTCTTTCCCATCTTCTCCGACAAACGACGTACAACTTGGGATATGGGCAGATGTGGTTTCCTAACCATTTTTTTTAGCCCTTTCAAATAATTTTCAAAGGGAAAACAGGAGATACTATCCAATGGCCCATGATTTCTGACATCATTTGCCAAGTGAACTAGACCGTGAATGTTATATACAAGCAACTCTTTCCCATATAGTTCACCAAAATGTTCCACAAACATGACGAGTAATTTGTGAGAATAATCACAGTAATCCAGGTAGAAGTTGGGGCTGGCTAGGAGGTAAATTGCCACTGACAATAACATGAAATTCTTCTTAACAGAAGATTTCACAATTCCAAACAAAACAGTTGGACCAGTGTACAGAAGAAATTGTCGAAATTCAGTGGCCTTCCAACGGTCCATTTCACTAACTGCTCTGGGTTTCCTTGCAAACTCCAGTGGCATAAATTTTCTAAGATTCTCCAACTTGGCAGATAGTCGTTGAACCACACTAGCAGGTAATCTTGTTGGTAGAGGTCCTTTCACCCACAGATTCAGTAGCCTCCTCATGACACCCAAACAAACCAAGTGCATATAGTCCAGAGGGAATTGAGATACCATCCCTATAGTAGCCCTTTGAAATGGAGATTGGCCGTGATGATGATCTTCATCGGTCATTTGGTCAAATTCGATATCTGTTCTTAGCCGGGAATTACTTTGTGGAAATGTCATCCTATTTGAAACATATTTACCGCTTTGTATACATTTTTGGCAGCCATAGTAACCATTATGTGATTTGACATTTTTTACATATGCCAAAGCTGGTGCATCACACATCACAGTTGATAGCTTTATGTGCAGTTGTTTCCCTTTCAACTGAAATCCTCGCTCCAGGGAATTGATGTCAGAAATAAAGTCTTGAAGAAAACTCTCCTGAGATTCAGGTTTCTTCGACCCACAATAGAGTCCTATCACTTGTACATGTTGTTGGCTGTCCTCAAATCCTTGTAAGATGCCTAAAATTGGCCAAAATTGTGCATTTGAACTTTTAAACAATGGCAGACCATCAATATTAATCTGAAGATTTAACGTTGATCCATCAGCAATCTGTTGCTCCCGGTCGCTAAGGAAGTCATGAAATGCACCAAGAATTCCAAAGTAATAGTAGGAGCCCCCAGCTTTCTGTTGAACTCCAGTAGATCGTTTCGTCCTTAGTAAAGTCCGACCATCTTTTGGTAAAGATGGATGGAACACCTTCAATATTGTGAGTAATGATGTCAAGGCAACCAGGGTCACACCAAACTGTAATGCCCAATTGCAAAGACTTTCAGCTAAACTATCTTCCTTCTGACATTGTTCACTGGAAACCTCTGAATCTGATCCTGATTCGTCTTCGCTAGTGTATATATTATCCCAGTTCATATGATCCACAGTGTAGGCTGGATCAGAATGTAGTGGTGACTTTTGGATTTCATCTGGGCCTTCTGGCTCTGGTTCAAGATGTGAGGAATCAACTGTTGCGATTTCTGGGAAATTCTCGAGACTTAAGTCTGTTTCAAACGTGTCCTCAGAATATTGCATTTGAATAGCCTCTTGCTCCGCTGCCTCTGCAATAGAGGCAAGATGTCTTTCTATGTCATTCCGTACATGACGCCTTCGGGTCCAGTAAGATGTTGTTTTCTCGACAGAACCATCCATTTTTTATACCTGTTTACATGTACTATAGTATCATGTCATATACATGTAGAACTTCTAGATTAATCTGATAGAGTACTGGTGGAGAATAGTTCTGACTGACTCTGAACTATCCAATTGGTTGTGACGTTTGGCTTTTTATACCAAGGAAAAATGGGGTTCATGATCCAGTATGAAGGGAATGTTTATTCAAGACTGTGAGCTAATGAATATCCCAAGCTGTGTGTGTTGTTTAGTTCAGTTATTATATCACTATAATCATACATCCCACCTGCTGTTTAATCCTGAACATGTAGATTCTCAACAACCCTAAATATTCTTCTTAGTTATAGCCATTATCTATATCTGTAAATAAATCCTCTTTAAAAACACTAGTGTGTATAAGGCTATAATTCCTAATAATACATGTCTGACACATTGTTTGTACAATGGAGAAATATGTTGAGCTTTTTCAGTAAGAGTTAGAGTCACAGTAACCATGTATCTTATAAACATTGAAATTATAAATATATATAAAAAAGCATACTCTTATGGGTCAGTGAAATTGATGGCTCCATTAGTTCCTAAAAATGTCTAAATCAACGCATCTATCACATGTTTGTTGGAACAGTTTACAATAAACCACTTGGGTTGAGTAATAAAAGTTAATCCTGTGTTTTCTGTGATCTCTGAAACCCAACCAAGTCAGTATATAATTATATCAGCATTAATTGTGCTTTACAGACGTCCATCAGAAATTATATATAACATGATAAATATTGTAGACAAAGTTAAAATGAAAGCACGACTTACAGTACTGTGTATATATGTAAAGTAGCTATACTTCGTGTAGTAATCACTATTAATTCCCAGTGTTAATGGTGTCAATTAAGTACTTACAAGTGATTATCAGCTTGCCTGATCAATTAAACTGTAAAGAACCCCCTACTGACTGAATTTGTTTTAGCCAACAAATCTAATGTTAATCTAGCAATTAGTCTTTGGAAGACAGAGACCAATCCTGAATCACAGACTAATGCCCCTAAAGAACATGAACATACATATTAATTATCTACTTCAACTCTTGTTTCAAAACAAACTGAATAATACCCGGCTTATTGTTAGTCACCTCTAAACTCATTATGTATCTATTAAATCTGTTCTTCCTAATGTCGTAGTTCCAGGTTTGTTAGTACTCATAAGCAATTTTTTCTCTCTTCATTTATTCAAAATAAATATACTATAGACCAAAGGCACAACTCAGAGAAACGACAAGATACGCATATTAAGTTTCTATATTTTGGTTTATTAAACAATCATCAGGAATGAAGAGACAGTCAAGTAGATGTTATATATATAGTGCATGTTAAACAAAACAATATGATTACTAGCAGTGTATTTAGAGGACGTATTATTATAAAGGAAACTTAAAACAAAGATAGGTATTTGCTGGCTTTTAATCCATGGTTTAGCTGCATGGGGTTTGATCTTTTTTAATGCTAGGGCTTTTCTCAGCAGGAGTTCTGACCAGTGTCTAGATTTGGCAATATCAATTTGTCAATCTGCATGGATCAAGTCTATGGTGAATAGAGCCAATTTGAAACTGTGTTCTAGATTAAGTCTTCTGAATAATGAACTAGACCAAATTAGTAAGTTTGCCTCCTGGAATGGAAGCCCATCTTATGTGTTAATAAGATCAACAAATGTTTAAGCTCTCAAAATTCTGTGCAAAGTAACAAGGACAGCGACACCCCTAAAATCTATGTAAATTTACCATATATAGGGAAAGGGGGTGGAGATATAGTCAATTCTACTATTCAAAAACAGATTAAACAACCTATTGAATTTAAAATACTATATGCTACCACTAAATTACAATGCTTATAATTGAGAAAACAAGAATCCCTGCGGAAAACAAAAGTAACATTGTATATAAATTTGTCTGCATAGGTTGTCAATCAAGCTATGTTGGATAAACAGAGAGATGTTTAGCCAATAGGGTCAAAGAACAGCACTAATATTAATAGTGAGTTATTTCAACATACACGAAATTGTGAGTCTTTTAATTAATTATCCCTCAGCATTGTACAATATAGGTTATTCCCCAAACCTACAAAGTTTAATCCTTGAAAACACTGTTGTTATTGACAAATCTAGACACTGGTCTGAACACCTGCTGAGAGAAACCCTAGCAATAAAAAGGACCATAAACCATGGATTAAAAGACAGCAAAGATCTATCTTTGTTATAAGTTTCCTTTGTAATAATACGTTGTCTAAATGCACTGATAGTGATCATATTGTTTTGTTTCACATGTACTATATATATAACATCTACTTGACTGTCTCTTCATTCTTGCTGTTGGTTTAATAAATCAAAATATAGAACTTAACATGCGTATCTTGTCGTTTCTCGGAGTATACTATGTCAAATTATTCAGTGGGAACCACAGTATATACAAACTGTTATACTATATGTAGCTACATGTAGGTTATAAAAACTGGTCAATCCACAAGGAGAGGAAATTAAGCCCCTAGAGAAAGTCTGATTTTTACTGTTAGAAACAACTGGCTTTATTTTTCTTCTCAATTGCCAACATAGTTTTTAAACAAAGCCATGCATATCGCTTAGCTGTAGGAGGTCTGAAGCCCTTTGCCAACATAGTTTTTAAACAAAGCCATGCATATCGCTTAGCTGAAGGAGGTCTGAAACCCTTTGCCAACATCTCATAATCACTTCTGTTTATATATTACAGAATACTTAATGCTAGAATAAACATAAAATAGACATAAAATGGAAAATACATGTACTCTGAAATTACTAAGAAATTATATAAATGGGACTTTCTGTCCACTTTGCCTGTTTTGGACTTTTTGTCCCATGGCTGATTGTCCTGGTGCCTTTTGACCTAGGACATTTTGTCAGGATACCGTAAAATATATATTTAAATAACTATTTAAAGCCCAGACATACGGTGCAATGTGCATGCTATTTAAACTTGACTGTACAATTGTCTGTGTATATTTTGTTAATAAGTTCGCTACTTATTTAACTTATAACATCGAGATAATAATATACACATGTTAAATTGCCAGTTCGTTGGTCATCCAACATATAAGTACATACTGTCCCCTTAATCATTGTCCAATGACCTAGGCCATCTTTCCATATTATAGCCATAACTTTTTTCAGAGATTGAGGACAAAGTGAGTTTCAACAACAGAGATCATTTTATTTAGCATTTATGAGTTGATTATTACTTAAATACGATTACTTTGGGAATGATGCAATTATTCCTTTAAGTTCAAAAGTGGCTCCCATGTGTAGAGCTTTATCACATAGCTCAAAAGTCAAGACCAGCCATATCCTTAACTTGTAATCTGAACAGCTGCACTCAGCAGGGAACATATAACATATATTCTTACAGGGGATTAACTTTTGAAAAGTGGATCAGGCGATCACACACATTGTTAAATTTTGAGCAAATTCCTGCTGTGTTGGCTTGGATCTTGTGTGGTTATAAGGGCATGGACATGTTTGGAAGGCTACCACTTATCATTGATCTACTTTCACCATACATCTGCCTTAATTACTATACGATATTCCTAAAGGATTTGTTTATATTCTGTTTTCTGAAAAAGCAATCATGTTCCTAGTTGTAGAATTTCTTTTTGAAATGATGGTTGCCGTTGTTCCGCTGGGATGGACAAATATGACCGAGGCAGACTGTGAAGAGTTTGATTTAGAGGCACGATGGACTTGCAGATGGCCAAACTACAATTCACATCGGATTTCCAAGGCTGCGATGAGAGAGGAAAGCCCTATGGAATCCTGGAAGACATTTGCCATTCGTGTTTTGTACAAAACTAGTAAGTGTCTTTTATTTCTAGTAGTAATACTAAACTGTATTTACCATATCTGTTCAAGATCAAAATTATTTATGGAAGGAAATTGCTTCCAATATTTTTTTCTCCTACTGAAAATAAATTTAAATTTGTATCTATTGGTACAATTTTATAAGCTAATGAAGCTAAGTTAATATTTATTTCCCTTAGATTGACATTTATTGTAGCCTATATGTAGCTGCAAATAAACATGATGTTTCATATATTAATGTTAACCATATTGACCAACCACACATTCTTTCTGAAGAAAGAAATTGTTTAGAATTTTGTCCTGAAAATATAACATTTGTCCTGTAATTTGAAACCTCCTTAGCTGACAAACATTGTATTCAATTAGTGGGGGTGTTTGAATTATATTTCTGATAATCTACATATTCAGGAAATATAACAAATATCTCTTTTGAGAAGCAAGAAATTGCATAAAGACTCAAGCTCGTAACATTGTTCTTGGTTGTAAAATTTGCAGAAAATACTAGGGCGGGTTAGGTATATTGGGGGTAAGCAAATTGCAAATATCACATGCCCTCAGGGCAACCTGTGATAAGGCTGTGAAAAGGCTAAAGCTACGTACATCACTATACATGCGTTATCTCCGATTTCCTAACGAATTTTTATTGACATTGCAGGGTCTTACAGCAAAGCACAAGAAAAACTTAATGACGCAGAGTTACACTCCGATCTTCAAACTGATACTGAAGAACAAAACAAAAAACGCCGAAAGATGTGAGTACTGGCTATTTGATATATTCTTACTGTAACTCAACTGATTCTGGGAGCTGTGATTTTTCTGTACTATTTGAGTGAATGCATTTGGTCACCTTGATGTTTCATTATAGTGTATGTCACATTACATAGTGATGGCATTACTGTGAAAGAATACTTCTCATACAATTGTCTACCTGTTTTTCAGAGCCAACAAGAGGTATGCGCCATCCTCTAGTGATTCTGAAAACTCAGAGGAAGGAACATCACTGGGAGAGCCCTCAAAAGAAAACTTGCCACCTCTACCCACGCCGCCATCTTCCTCCTGCCTATTGACGCAGAAGAATATTTCAAGAAGAATGTTGTCTCCCCCCTCACATAACCTGCCATCCACACCAACCATTCCAGAACCTGCGACACTCTCGATCCCTTCATCAGCATTCTCTACACCTCCACGTCGTCCAGTCTGTCAACAGATGACTACATCTCCTGTTCCTGTTATATCTTCGGGCACAGCCACTTCGACTGTTGGATGTACGCGTAAGTGAATTATGCTTCTACAGTAGGAGAGTTCTAAAGGTCCATGACTATAAATTTCCAATAATTGTGGTGAATACCAGTCAGAATATGTCTTGTAAAAGCCCACTTGTTAATCCAGATTATCTACCTTCATATGTAAAATCATCAGTTTGATGATGATACATTTATGTGTAAAATTGCTTTCATGTCTTTACATAGTTTGCTTCATGCTTTGTATACTTACATGGTTTTTATTTCTATTATTACAGCTACACAGGTGCACATTATTAAGTTGTTGGCAGAGCTAAATGAAAAAATAAACCACAACACCAGACTGTTGAATCGGATAACAGAGTTTCATCAGATTAGAGCTGGCAGAGAAACACCCTTCACCTTTCCCTTGCCGTTGACTGATTTTACAGTACTAGATCAACTCGAGGAACGTCTAAGCAAGGAAAACACCTTAAAGAATCACATGGTAATAATTGTATTCTATCATTTTCTGTTTACATCAGGTAAAATAAGCATTTAGTCTATGTTTGAAATCCCAAGTTTTAGTAATTAAGGATTCTACCGCTAGTCAGGAGTAAAAAATACACACCCCCAATGGTCATGCTTTGTTCTGCTGGCCTTTTATTAATTGGTTTGTGGTAATAGCCAGCAGGCAATCAGTTCAGGTCAGATAATCGCGTTTATCCCTTCCGCCCTCCAGTACTCTTAATCTTTGAGGCACGCATTTTACACCTTAAATCTAAAAAAAAAACAATCTAAAATACTAAATTTTTTGGTTGATTCTTGCATTATCAAGATTATGAAAAGAAGATTTCAGACAGGTAAAAAAAGATTGAATGACAAAATTATATCTGGTGGTTTCAGGTGTCTACATTATCTGCCATTGGTGGAAGTAACGTTGCTGACACAACACGGAGAATTCTTAAAAAGACAATATCTACAGACCTGGCCAGGAAACTTAATTGGATGGGCAAGGGAGACAAGAGGTCATTTTCAACACTGACACTGAGAACTGTTGTATGTGGTAAGCAATACTAAACTATGGGCTTCATTGTATGCCATTGTTCTTCTGACAGTGATCAATGCTAGGTGATTGGTAGTATGCAAGTTGGCCAGTTAAACTCAAATTTTCACACCAGCTCTATGGCATAGCATAGGTAAATGAGTACAAATGACGAGACTATACACATTGCAACGTTATCCCTCATATATTAGGTGTTGTTTTTCCACAACTTCTGTGTATTATCTGTATGTTTTAAAATGTTTTATATTATTGCAGATGCTGTACGAAAAAACCCATTAGTACCCACTGCCAGTGATTCGGACATTGAAAGAATAATAAAAACCTGGTTAAAATATGCAGCGGACCGAGATGGAGGAAGAAAATCAAGAAATACCAATTAAATAACTGACCAATGGATACCAGTAGAATAGACCGGACAATGTGCAGACAATGTGTAGACAATGTGTATCTACTTATTAGTTGATAATGTTTCAGTGAAATTAAAAGCTCATTTCATTCAAAAAACTACTTTATCCACGTTATTTCTTTATACAATCAAGTTATTTATCTGGACATTTTTTGTTACTATTCTTAGCACTATTGGGACGCCAACTTTCGTGACAGTTTTGAGTTGACAATCAAAGTTCGGAATTTCGGGCCCTCTGGCTAAGGGGAGTTTGTCTGAAGAGTAGCAATGTTGTCTTTACTAAGCACTGGAGGAAAATTAACTTTCCAACATTATGGAAATGCTTAACATCTTGGTTGTGCTAGTGTCAATTATTGTTTGAATACAGGGCTGTCATATCAGTGAAATGCCCATAAGCACAGCGTAAATCACCAATCAATCAATCAAAAGTTCGGAAACCATGAAGATCTTGTAAAACATTTTTGACTAACAAAAAGTAAAATTTATGCGCTTTTCCTTTTTCAAGTATATTATAATTTTTCAAGTCGTATGCAGATGCGTCGTAGTACCGGCCGATGTTGACAAGTTAACGTCAGGCCAAAGGTAGCATGCCAATGTTGGGTATGAAGACATATCCCAGATAACACGCCAACATTGGGCCACCGCCTGCAGTATTGTTGGGCAAACGTTGGTGTGGCGACATTGGGCCGACGTCTTTTTGCTCAGTGGGCCAACGTTGGAGTACCAACGTTGGGTCAACTATGACATGCCAACGTTGGGCCAACAATGGCATGCCAACGTTGGGCCAACAAGGGTATGCCAACTTTGACATGCCACCGTTGGTTAGCCAACGTTGGCCCACTGAGCAAATAGACGTTGGGCCAACAAGAGTATGCCAACGTTGGGTCAACGTTGACATGCCACCGTTGGCCCACTGAGCAAAAAGACGTTGGCCCAACGTCGCCACACCAACGTTGGGCCAACGAGGGTATGCCAACGTTGGTCCAACGTTGACATGCCACCGTTGGCCCACCGTTGGTTAGCCAACGTTGGCCCACTGAGCAAAAAGACGTTGGCCCAACGTCGCCACACCAACGTTGGCCCAACGATTCTGCAGACGGTGGCCCAACGTTGGACCAACGTTGGTGTGTTATCTGGGTTAGAACTATGCTGCCAAGACGGCCGCCGTAACACTTAAACTGGTATATTTCCTTCTTCAAAAAGGGAATTGGATTGATGAATAGCTGAATGACATCAAAGCATAGTCCTGGTATATTTATACAGCTGTAATTTGTCTTGGTACGACCGCACAATTTACGCCGTTTTAGCGGATATCACTAAATTCAGACATTCAAAATGGTACTAGGTTTATGACCAAGCGGGCTGTACGTAAGGCACGGAGGTAAACCCGCTTCCGGTTTAAATCAAATGGCGCCAAGTATAACGACACTGTCTAGGGTGATGAAATGACACGCGTTGTTATGCAATACCAATTAGTACAATGAAATGTCACTAAACATACTATAAATGTCGAATCGATAGTGGCTTCAATATAGCGCATACAGGTTCGATCATGTACCATGAGTCAATCAATAGTCTGCTTACTCAGTGGGAGACAATGTTCAAATGTTACATGTTCGACTATGGAATATGACGAGATAGGGTTTGTTACAGTTTGGAATCTAACATGTTGTATTGTGCATTACTTTATATAATGTGAACAGCTGGGACGGGTGTTTCAAATCGATTTACCGTAGAATAAACAACTGGCAGGATTGTTTTATTTACTATTGTGGATCTTTTTGACACAGTGTTTTTTTTGGAATGACGGTGAGTTTTTAATCCTTTAATCCCACGGAGACAAGTGGTGATGAATAGGCTCGATCGATCATGGGTAGGCCTACCAGACATTGTACTGCCTTAACTTAATTCAGGAGAGAAAGAGTTGGCAGTTGAGATAAACTCGATCTTCAGAAACTCATAACGGTTGAACATCATGACAAAACTGTTTATTATAATGGAATATATATGGTACAACACTGTAACGACAAACTATTGTTACTAAAAATATCAAAGAGTATACGTGAAACTAATGTTAATTTCACATTGCTTATGATTATGTATTGCGTTTGTGGTTAAATGAGAGCATTGAGGTTTTAAATATTTATCAAGGTGCAGATCGGGTGCCAGGAAGGAGAATAGAAAAAAATATTATTTCAACCTTCTTTAATTTATATTTGATGCACAAAAAGCCAAATAAACAAAATGCTTATCTTTAAATTAGACTAAATAACTGCACTATATATCTGGGGTACTTTTCCACAGACGTTATGCTACAACCAAAGTAATGTATTATTTTTTTTCCCATATGTAATAAAATTTGAATGGCAGAGATAATTTATGGAGTGTGCACATGTCAGCAGATCGGAAACTGTTTTCTGTAAAGTCCGCGCTAAAACTTCCATTGCAAAACCATGTCGGAACATCCTTCGACACTTTCCGTACCGGTACAGTTATCTCGGAGGTGAATGGAAGCAATAATATTACA